>UELW01000722.1:0-42956 GCA_900490495.1 Danionella dracula | reverse complement strand
AAGGCCTTTCTTGGCATTCCAGTTACACCAGTGTCAGTTAATGCACTGAACTGGTAGAAAAGATCATTTATAAAATACAAACACACATTTAGTATTTCATAGTCCACCACATGGCGTAATGAATAAAGATATAAGCACCCTTTAACCAGAAGCTCCTCAAACTGAAAAAGTTTGTTTGAGGCCCCGTCCAGGGTGCAGTATGAGATTTCTGGCAGCCAACGTTGAGGTTTGAGATCACCAAAAGAGTAGATCAATAGTGTTTATTCCTATGTCAAAGCCTTGCTTATTAGAGCTTTATATGGAACTAAAACAAAGGTGCCTTGAGATACAGGTGCACACACACACCATTTCAGCCATGAAAACCTGATCGATCCAAGCACATTTAATCAAGCAGATTAAGAATATGTCGTGTAATTTAGTGATTTCTTAGATGTAAATAATCTATTTAAATTTAAAGTGTTTAAATAACAATTAGTTAAATTGTGTTTTTCTTCTTGGACTTCTCTTCTCTTTAACTATTTAAATCAGTTTATAAGTTAAGGCCTTGGCTTGTATGACAAATAAGAGAAAGCACCGGAAGTAGACCAAACACGACTGAATGCGCGGTTTTATGGGTTTCTGCGCAGAATTATGAGCGAGGGGCTGTTTTTGGGGTGCGCTGGCCCTTTAAGGCGTAACTAGGCCAGCGTGAATCTGATCAAAATAACTGTTTTTCTCCAGCAACGTTGCGGACGGGCCCTTCATCCCCGGTGCCCCCCTCACTCACCCTCCCGGTGCTCGTTCCCGCGGCTGCAGTTGCTGCAGATGTGCTTGATGTGACCGGAGATCACAAACGGCGTGTTGTTATTCCCGGGGGCGGTTGGCTGCCGCAGTCTGACCAGGTTGAACGCTCTCCGTTTGCGCGGTTTCTCCTCCGTCGAGGACAGCGAGGAAGAGGATGAAGCGTCCTCCGGTAACCGGGCCGTGATCCAGGTCCCGTGCGTGAACACGGGAGCCGCCATGGGAGCAGCGGCGACGGATGATCCGTGTCTATCTGTCACGCCCCGGGATGGAGCGGATACCGAGCGGAAGAGCGCCTGCATGAGTCTCACCGATCATCCCGTTACCCGCCAAACGGGATTACACAACCGACCACCGACCGACGCCTGCGATCCGTTCGGCCCACCTGAGAGTATTCGCGTGTTTACACACACAGCCACCGATCCCAGCCGCTTCGCTGCTCTAACAACACCGTTCGATTCGCGTCACCGGTGTCTCATCAGCGCGTTCGATCCTGGCGGTGCTCGGTGCGGAGTCAAACACGCGCAGATTTGTTTATCGCAACCGGAGCGATGCGCCTCTCTGTGTAGCATCTCTTCAAATTCATCAACGTGACGCAATGCCGTGAAGTCCACGTCAAAAAACACGGTCCGGAACCAGCCGTTAATCGGAGCGCACTCACAGAGCGGAGTACGCGCATTCATATTAAAGAGGAACGCTGACCCGCTCATCTGATTGGACGCTGTGGCTAAATAGGCTACAACAAGGCGTTAATATTAAAAACGCAGAGCGAAATTTAGCCAATAAGCAGGCGCTGCGCGGATTTAAGCATCCAGATTTAATTCATCACACATTTTATTAGTTTTTACGTTAGAAAAACACTATATTGGCTTAAAAATCATGTTTTTTTGGCTCGACGCGTTCATTATTGTGATGCACACGGCAATCCTGACCAGATTTACCAGAACGCCGTGCTTGCGTCATCACTGTAGATGCAGGGACTGGTCCCGCTGTGTGCTAAATTAAAAATAAAGCCACGATACCCTTTGATTATCTGTTTCAGACTCTTATCCCACCATTAACACATTTGATTTAACTCCACACACATATATAGAGATATTTTACCATCATGAAGCCTTTCCAAAGACCCCACACATTTTAATTTTTTTAATAAATAATGTATTACTTATAGTAGTTAAATTATGCAAATTTTCATTTCAATGCATCGTTAGCAAAAACAAGTTTGCAGAGGTCAGAATCTTCTTCTATCTTTGTTCATCCCTGATTGAGGACCACAGAGTGAATACAGCAGTCCAAACTTTAGATTCAACCATCATGAAACACACCTGAGAACACTGATTGAGGTGAGAGTAGCAAGAGTAGAAAGCATACAAGGGCAGGGCTTCAACTAAGACATCCAGAGCTGCTGTATTGTTGTTGAAGATGAACATTACTAATTTATTTCATATGTAAGCATTTTGTAAATATTTGTATAAAAATGAATTAAATTACTTAAAAAAACATTTCAGCTAATCACCCACACAAGCTAACACTGGAGAGATTAGATCTTTTCTGGGAGCTATAAACTGATGCCCAGTTAGATAAATGATTTTAACTTAAGTAATTTCGAGTAAAATAAAAAATCATTGATAATAAGTATCCGCCCCCTCTAGACCAGCGGCCCCTTACCCCTTGTTGCAGGAGAGAGGTTCGTAGCGGAGCGGTGTGTGTGGGAGGGAAGGCAGCGTAAGGCATTCTGGGTATTGTAGTGAGGGAGGTGTTGAATGGCGGATGAGGATGAGTGAGCGCGAGTGCGGAGGGAAGAAGTTTTACGGGAAAGAGAAAGCTGTATTCATTGGTACCACCGGGTCTGTGTGAGGGCTATTATTTTGTCTCCAAAAATAAACCTCGGATCACAAGAGAGGTTGTCCTCATCATTGCTCGAGCTAATGATCCATCACAATAATTAATTCGTTTATGTTGCGCTGCCGTGGCGAGCCATACCGGAAGGAAAGTAACATTGGGGGCTCGAGTCGGGATCAGCTCGTTGCCGTGGTGAGTGCAGAGACTTTTTCGAGGGTGTGGTTGTGGAGGTTATAAAAGAAGAAAATAAAGTTAACGGAGTGTTTGGACATGGCGGATGCACGTGGGGAAAAATGCGATCTGGAGAGCAAAACGCACATGTGGACAAATAGAGTGTTGAATCCGTTATTTCAGAAAATGAGAAGAGAACAAACACCGTTTGCTTTGCTCGTGGCGGGAAATTGATAGGGGAGTTATTTGACCGGGGACTGAAAGTTGTACACAACCCGTTTTTAAAGCAGCCTGGCTTCACCTGGCACATCAAAGAGACCCCGTGTTTATGGAGCTGGGCGCATATCAGCACGTGAGACCATCTACAAACCCGTTTCTCGATTAACCAGGGGAGATAATGCCATGAACGACAGTGGAATTGGAAACAGCATTGCTTCCAGAGTACTCCATCGTACTCAAGTTATCAATATCCAACACAGGAAGCACATGCAACCACAAGTGGTTGTTAAGTTGACCCCACAAAATCAAGCTCGGTGGACAGGTGTATGGAAGACAATGTGAGCATCAGGGAAGAGGCGGCAATCTGCATTAAACAAAGATGAGAGTATTTCTAAAGTGACACACAACAACCAAGCACAGTGAAGAGACAGCGTCCTGACATTTTATGACCCTCGTCAGACAGTGGAGAAGAGCAAAAAACGACCAGAGGGAAAGAGTTCCTGTGTTGCGTCCAGGTCAGTTTGATGGATCTTCATTCATGGAGAGAATCCTGAATCGTTTCAAAGGAACTGTGTTAAAGCAAAACCACTGGTCTGAAGTACAAAAACTGTGCAAATGAGATTTTGTTTGGTGGGGGCAGCTGGGCCCATTATACATAAAAACACTCGATCAAGCCGTTGGAGTTACCATCGCAATGTGTGGATGAAATTGAAGCTGCTTATGGCCCATTCATCGGAAACATGCTGTTGCTATAGGGATGAGCTCAGACAGAGAGTTAGGAAAGTAAGTGAAAACCCTACATGTTTTGAGAACGACATCTATGAGAAAATTTCATCGCTTATGCAGATCTCTATGAGGGGAGCAGGACTACATAGGAGTAGAGGTTTTCATAATGCGATTGGGGGATGGGACATTGTACAGAGACTTTTGGAGGAGCAGCCACGGACATTGGCAAGGGCCTACGAGAAGCGCACAGTTATGAGACCACCGTAGAGCAGCTCACATGTAACACAAGCTAATGAGCAAGCTGCTATTGAGACAAAGTGAAAGGAGGGCAAGAGCAGCCACTGTCCGTGAATACCAAGACCGTAGCGAAAGTGAGGATGAGTCACCAGCTCCTCAGTGGAAACTAAAACAAAACTTCAAGCTCATTCTTCCAAGTTTAACCGAGAAGAGAAGTAAGATCAATATGGAGGATGTTGTATGCCATAATGTCAGGAAGGTTGGACATTAATGCGGCACTGTACATCACAGAGGGTTAAGTTTGGAGCATGTAACACACCCTTCTCAGCAACCCTCGGGCACCAGTCAATGCCATGCCTTATGGGTCCAGAAATCCAACTGCTGAAATGTGCATTCACATGCTGGCTGGTAGAATGGAGATAGGAGCACTTTTTGGACAGCGGGGCAATGAGGAGGTAGGTTCTACCAAGACAGTGCTATGATTCCATCCATGAAGGAATCAGATCTCCACTCAAAACATCCACTGTGCAAACCCTGCAGGGGATAAGCTCAAAGAGTGTTAGTGTTTTTGGAGAGATTGACGTGCCAGTGCAAATAGGACACTGACCAGTCAGTGTTAACTTTATAGTGGTGATGTAGAAGAGGGCACAGAGGGCTATCCCGGACATCCATTTTGGAGCAAAGCACGAGCTGTCTTGATTTGGGAGCCGCAAGATCATCCTTTTAGGCCAACAAATTCCATACTTTGACCCAAAGAACAAACCCAGAGCGCATGTTGTTCGTATAGCACGCACAAAAGTTTGGATGCTGGAATTGTTGTGAGTACATTGTGCCGGAAATGCCCAATTCCGTGAACCCGTAATGGAATGTGCTGCTAACGCCAACCAAAGGCTTTGTGGGAAAACATTCATTTGATGGTGGCACAGAGTTGTTGGTGATTTGATTCTCCAAGGAATATAAGTTCCGGTAAGTTATTTTAACCCTGCAATGGCCTGTTAAGTGAAGAAGAGGAGCGTATAGCTGGACTATCTACAGCCTGCCAAAGTGATCTTGCCCATGCAAGAGGAGCCCACCGTGTCACTAACTTCCCTCAGAAGAGGTTCCAATCATCTGACAGTCACTATACACGGAAAGCACCAAGGAGACTAAAAGAGCGAGCGAACAGGAAGAATATCCAAATAAAGTCATCTTTTTGTATTTCTTAGCTCCTGATATCAGTTTTCACATCATGTAGTTTTTAAAATATTGATGACTTCTAACAGCTTGGTATTGTTTTTTTTTGTTGTTTTTTTTTTTGTAAAAGTACCATACACATGTATGATAATCCACCAAAAATTTACTGTAATACAAATTTATTTTGAAAGAATATTTAAAGAAAAAAATCTTACCTCTAATATTAATGAATTGAGGTATCACTTACAATATTTCAGCTTTTTATTGGACACAGAATAAGTCTGGATGTTTATGAAGCGTTCTGTATGGTGGCAAATTCGTGCCATAATGGAGCGTGTATTTCTGATATTCCCACGACCAGAAAACTGAACCTCTTGTTCACAAAACAAACCATAATGTTCAGTCAGATTTATATTGTTCTTGTAGTCAGCTTTATCTTTATTGGATTTGTTGTGATACTTGTAAATCTTGTCGTTGTTGACTCTGAGCGTTAAAGTAACAGACAGGCGTCCAATCACAGCTGTTTTCTGGGAAAGGAGGTTCCTCCCCATCTTGAACTAACGCAAATTCGTGCGAGCGCAGGAATGAATCGTGTGAGCACAGGTTAAAATTAAGAGTGAGCAAGGGAGAGAGATTTGAGAATTTGCTTGTAATGACACAGGAAACACTTTTCTGAGGATCAGGATCTTCCTGACCCTCGTTGAATTGCGTCCGTGGTGTAAAGCATTATTTCTCCTGAAGATATTCTCCTTCAGGGTGCAAAGAGTTATGGGATGCCACAAGTTCTGTATTGAGGTGGAACAATAGCTCATATACGATGCAGCCTATCCTTAACTTATATTTAAAATCTTGATTCAGGATCACATTGAACGGGGCAATAACAATTAAAATAAAGCTAAAAGCCTCCAGCACTAATCTCAGCTGTAAAACAGGCGCTGGCCTAATTAAACAGAAGCCAAACGATTCGTACTGAGCCCACATCTCTCCTGGCGCACAGGATTTTTGAGCAGGGACCACCAGTCCCGGGGCGCTGCTGGTCAGCACCTTTTTGGTTCAACCATCATGAAACGCACCTGGCTCTTCTGGAGCTAGAGTAGTGTGCATGCTAGAACATCCTGTAATGGAGTCGGTGACCTCTACCATTTTTCTGATATTTGGAAGGGGGAAAAATCAGTTCTAAAAGTGTTTTTTTATTTAGTCACAGTAACTTTTACATTACATATTCAGTGTTTCTACGGGTTCTTAAAAAGTTTAAAGTTTAAAAACTAGATTTGTAGGCCTTAAATACAGTCTTAAATTCCCTACTCTGCGTCTTAATTGATTTTTTTTAAACTGCTCTTATTTTTCTTATGTCCACGTAAGTCAAGTCTTGTTTTTGTTGTTGCTGGGTTAATTCTGTTTTGTAGTTTCTTGCTTCACTAGTCCAAATACAATTCACTGAATTACGACTACAAACGGGAATAACATGCAGCAGCCAATCAGCTTTCTGTTCTGTATCAGCTGTCTCTCTCGGATCGTAACGTCAGCGCAGACACCGGTTCGCTCCGGGAGTGATGGTTCAGTGAAAATACTGAATATAGGGCTCAGTTGAGGTCAGTTCCTAACATTTTATTTGAAGCATACTGTTTATAATAAAAAAAGCAGTTAAACTAGGAATATTTGGTGTACGAGGCCTGTTGTCTTAGTCAAACAGTGAAAAATATAAGACTGAAATGAAGCCTCTCCAGCGAACGACATTTTCGCAACGTTTAAAGAATTAAATGTAATTTTTAAGGTTTTACAATGTTTTAGATTTGAGATTGACACATGCAGAAACCCAGATTTTGTAACTGTTTAGTTTGAGATATTTTGTTAAAATAGGTTTGATGAATTTGTGATATAAATCAATAATCGGTTAAAATCAAACTGCCTGAATTCCCAATCACTCAGACTGTGATCTTTTTGTAGATCTTTTTTTCTTCTATATTTCTCCATGTTTTCTGTGATGCTGAGCGAGCACTCCTGCTGCTGACCTACATGTACTTACTGCTCTCTCCCTCTCGCTTGCTCTCATCCTCCTTCAGTAGAGAGGCAGCATCTTCAAACACAAGTCCACAGAAGAGCGTTATTAGTTTTAGTGCAGTTAGTTTTCAAGAGACCCTTTTATACATAGATATGATCTGAAATGAAAGTTATTAAAAAACGAATTAAATAAAAGAATATTATTGTGCGTTTATTTATTGGTAGTGGAGGGTTTCGTGGAGGGTTTTTTCAGAGGGGGTGCACTTTTTTTCAGTTTCAGCACATGCCTCTCAAAAGGTCTGTGCATCACAGTCTCTTTTAAGTCCCCTGCATCACAGCGTCCCATTCCAGAATGGAATGTTCCACAGAAAGAGGAGTTTATCTGAGCTGAGGGATTCGAGTGTTCAGCCTGAAGGACAATCGAGCGCATATCGTTACAGTATCATAGACTGTGTAAAGCATGGACTGAGTGTCTGTGACGTCACCCGTAGGTTCTGAGTTACATGAGGCTCAAAGTGGGCTTATCCAGTCATCTAAAGTGGCAGAAGTTAAGGTGTCTGATTGGCTGATGGTTTAAATTGTCATTTATCTTAAACAAACCAATTTTCTTCACCCCCCTCAGCATGTTCATGGAGATAAAAACAAACCTATAAAAAAAACCTACTAGAGCCAGGGGTGGAATCATGTTTTTCAGCTCTAACGTTTTAACATGGGAGTGAATGAGAACCTGCTCACATATGAAGTCAGCCTCAAGGGGTCAGATTAGGAACTGCAGTTCAGTAACTTCCTCTGAAAAGCAGAAGGTTGGCCCTTGTACAGAACTCTCTCGACTAGCACTCTGTGTGGCTTTGGTGTGGAGTTAATACCCTTTACACTTATGTAATTATGTGGTAATTTATGTAATTAATTACATTTATGCAATTGTTTCTCGACTATATCGTTTCATGATCAAGGTTCATGATCAATATCATAATTAAAATGTGATTAATTGAGCAGCTTTACAGCCCTGTTTAAAGCGTCTTTCTGTGAACATCTGTAATAGTGTGTGGATCTGCAGCAGCGGTCTATAGATGCTTCTATCAAGCAAAAATATCTTCTTTTTAAATTCTCTCTCGCTCACTCTCTCTGTCTCTTTATGAATTAGGCACATGTAAATATTTAAATATTTGTTTTATAATTTTGTACTAGCTCTGCTTTCAGGGACTGTGATTTCATTGGACGAGCCCAGTGTCCTTAAATAATATCAACCAATGGGCCACAGTTGATGTCTTAGATACCCACGGCTGATAATTTTTTGTTTGACGTCCACACACACAGTGGAGCTCACCACAGTTGGAGAGCCACTGGTTTATGTTGTGACCGATTTAAAGTGGAAGTGTTATAGGGTTTGATTGCTACAGGAATAAACGATGTTCTGTGTCGTTTCGTTTTGGACATCTCATTCTGTGGCTGAAAGAACTTTTTTTTTTTTAAATAATATAAACAAATCTGTTTTTGTTTGTAGGTTTAGTCAGAGCTGCTTATATTCTTGCGCTTACATTCTACATTCTTATAATACTACGGTCTTGATCGTCTCCTGGAGGCGGAACAAAAATCAGTCCTTACAGAAGCCCCACACTCGCTTCGAAGCCGTGAGGGGAGCATATTAATAACTGCGTGGATTATAAGAGCTCATAGACGATAGGAGCTGGAAGATTAGTTTCCAGGGTTCAAGCTAAGATGGGATTAGAAATGCACACGTCACACTGGTGAGAGTCTCCTTTCTTTAATCGCAGAGCTAATCGAAGTCTCTGACCCAGTTCGGTGGAGCTGCAAAGTGAGAGAAGATCAGAAAGGAGGGATGAAGGCTCCTGTTAGATCAGTGCTCAATGTTCTGTTTCTGAGAGTAAGCGATGAGCGCGCTCACCTTTGGGATTAAAGGTTGCAGTAACGTGTGTTCTGGTGTTTTCCAGCAGAGGGTGTGGAGCGCCTGGCGGCGATGCGCTCCGACTCCCTGGTGCCTGGGACTCACACACCTCCCATCCGACGGAGAAGCAAGCTGGCCAGCCTAGGACGGCTCTTCAAACCCTGGAAGTGGAGAAAGAAGAAGAGCGAGAAGTTCAACCAGACCTCTGCAGGTGAGTGTGTCTGTCTCCAGGCCTCTGGGGGGTGTCGCTGAGCTCAGGATTAACGAGAGAAAGGGATTGAGAGTAATGTGCTTCTGTGTTTCAGTGCTGGAGAGGAAGATGTCCATGCGTCAGAGCAGGGAGGAGCTGATCAAGAGAGGAGTGCTGAAGGAGGTCTATGAGAAAGGTGTGGAACAGTGAGAAAGCAGTGAGAAACACTGCTGTGGTGTCCTCTAGGGTTGATGAGAAATCAAGGAGATTCCAGGGTGTTTATTTGAGAAATTTTTTCTCTCCGTTTTTAGGATTCATTTTATACACTTTTGATTTTTAGAGCTAAACAAATATTAATTTGAAGTCAGATCTTAAAGGAGCCTTGTAATTCAGTCATAAACTCTCATAACTGTAAGCTTTGATGTTTGTTGTTACAGGGAAATTAATCAGTAATAATACCTTAAATTTATATAGCTCTTTTCTAGACAAGCAAAGACGCTTTACAATTATCAGAGCATTATTCATTCACTCCACATTCACACACTGTTAGTGATAAGCTACCTTGATAGCCATCAGCTGCCGTGAGGCAGTCTGGCTGGACCTCCTGACCACCACCAAACGCACCCCACCAGTCACACTCGTCCACCAAACGCACCCCACCAGTCACACTCGTCCACCAAACGCACCCCACCAGTCACACTCGTCCACCAAACGCACCCCACCAGTCACTCACATCCACCAAACACACCCCACCAGTCACACTCGTCCACCAAACGCACCCCACCAGTCACACTCGTCCACCAAACGCACCCCACCAGTCACACTCGTCCACCAAGCGCACCCCACCGGTCACACTCGTCCACCAAGCGCACCCCACCGGTCACACTCGTCCACCAAGCGCACCCCACCAGTCACACTCGTCCACCAAGCGCACCCCACCGGTCACACTCGTCCACCAAACGCACCCCACCGGTCACACTCACGTCCACCAAAGGCACCCCACCGGTCACACTCACGTCCACCAAACGCACCCCACCAGTCACACTCGTCCACCAAACGCACCCCACCAGTCACACTCGTCCACCAAACGCACCCCACCAGTCACACACTCGTCCACCAAAACGCACCCCACCAGTCACACTCGTCCATCAAACGCACCCCACCAGTCACACTCGTCCACCAAACGCACCCCACCAGTCACACTCGTCCACCAAACGCACCCCACCAGTCACACTCATCCACCAAACGCACCCCACCAGTCACACACGTCCACCAAACACACCCCACCAGTCACACACGTCCACCAAACACACCCCACCAGTCACACACGTCCACCAAACACACCCCACCAGTCACACACGTCCACCAAACGCACCCCACCAGTCACACTCGTCCACCAAACGCACCCCACCAGTCACACTCGTCCACCAAACGCACCCCACCAGTCACACTCGTCCACCAAACGCACCCCACCAGTCACACTCGTCCACCAAACGCACCCCACCAGTCACACTCGTCCACCAAACGCACCCCACCAGTCACACTCATCCACCAAACGCACCCCACCAGTCACACACGTCCACCAAACACACCCCACCAGTCACACACGTCCACCAAACACACCCCACCAGTCACACTCGTCCACCAAGCGCACCCCACCAGTCACACTCGTCCACCAAGCGCACCCCACCAGTCACACTCGTCCACCAAGCGCACCCCACCAGTCACACTCGTCCACCAAGCGCACCCCACCAGTCACACTCGTCCACCAAGCGCACCCCACCAGTCACACTCGTCCACCAAGCGCACCCCACCAGTCACACTCGTCCACCAAGCGCACCCCACCAGTCACACTCGTCCACCAAGCGCACCCCACCGGTCACACTCGTCCACCAAGCGCACCCCACCGGTCACACTCGTCCACCAAGCGCACCCCACCGGTCACACTCGTCCCACCAAACGCACCCCACCGGTCACACTCGGCCACCAAACGCACCCCACCGGTCACACTCGTCCACCAAACGCACCCCACCGGTCACACTCGTCCACCAAGCGCACCCCACCGGTCACACTCGTCCACCAAGCGCACCCCACCGGTCACACTCGTCCACCAAGCGCACCCCACCGGTCACACTCGTCCACCAAGCGCACCCCCACCGGTCACACTCGTCCACCTACCGCACCCCCACCGGTCACACTCGTCCACCAAGCGCACCCCACCGGTCACACTCGTCCACCAAGCGCACCCCACCGGTCACACTCACGTCCACCAAACGCACCCCACCCGCCACACTCACGTCCACCAAACGCACCCCACCGGTCACACTCACGTCCACCAAACCCACCCCACCCGTCACACTCATTTCCACCATACAGGGCATTGTGGGTGAAGTGGCTTGCCCAGGATCACAATGGCAGAACAGAACCCTAGTGAGAATCGAACGTTTCGGTT
Source organism: Danionella dracula (assembly GCA_900490495.1). Lineage (NCBI taxonomy): Eukaryota > Metazoa > Chordata > Actinopteri > Cypriniformes > Danionidae > Danionella > Danionella dracula. The sequence goes on along the minus strand of UELW01000722.1, from coordinate 31,259 downwards.
ACAGCACGACCAACTTCACCACTGAGCCATCTTTCCAAATATACACATATTATTTATCTTAGGCCTAATTTAAATAAAATACATTTCTAATGAAAAAAATAATTTGAAAGAAAAAATTTGCATAAACAAACTAAACAAAATGTTTTTTATCAGGGACAGACTTGCTTGCCATTAATAATTAATTTATGTGTATCTTTTGGTTTATCATGTGATGACATTTTTTTTCTCTTTCTCTACCTCTATCTTTTTTCTACCTCTCTTTTTCACTTACTTTTTCTCCCTCTCTTTCTCTCTCCTGACTTACTCTCTCCCCCTTTTCTCTTCTCTCTCTTTTTTCTCTCCATCTCCTCTCTTTCCCCTCTCTGTCTCTCTTTCTCTCTCTCTTTTCTCTTCGGTCTTTCTTTTCCTCTCTCCTCTTCCTCCGCTCTCTCTCCCTCTTTTTCTCTTCTCTTTTTCTCTCCTCTTTCTCTCCCCCCACCTCACCCCCTCTCTCCACTCTCTTTCTCCCCCCCCTCTCTCTTTTCTCTCCTCCCCCTTCCATCTCTCTCTCTTTCTCTCCTCCCGCCTCTCTTTCTCTCAGTAGAGGAGGGCAGTGGTGGGGATGGCTCTCGGGGGTGTGTGGGTAACCCAGCAGACAGACAGACGGTGATGAGTGTGGTGTCTGAGGCTCCGGAGAGTGGTGCGTCCATGAACGGTAGATCGTTCAGTAATAGAGATGTTGAGTGTTGAGGTTAGCTCTCAGTGTAATCACCTTTTTATTTTGGCAGCAGTGTCGTTCTCAGAGCTGCAGTCCTCCGCTGAATCACAAGCTCCACCCCCTCCAAAACCATCTCAAGCCCTGCCCCCCGCAAAGCCATCTCAAGCTCCGCCCCCTGTAAAGCCGTTGGTTGGTGACAGCGCTGACATCGCTCACGTCAGATCTGCGCCGCTCAAGCAGCCGCCTGCCTTACCGCCTAAGCCATACTGCAGGATCCCTAACCACCTCACAGGTGACACCACTCCCCCAACGTTGATGAATATCTATCAATACATTAATTTAGGAATAAAATAAATAATTAAAATAGATCTATAGTCAATAAGTGCCTAAATTAAAGGAGACAATAGGAAACCTGGGGAAATGCTGAAAAAGCGCAGTAATGCTTTTCTCTCTCCCCTCTTTTCCTTTCGCTCCTCTTTCATCCCTTGTTTTCTTTCTCTTCCACTCTCTCTGTCTTCGACTGTCTATCTCGCCCCCCTCTTTCTTCCTCCTCTATCTGTCACTCTTCCTTTTACTCATCCTGCTATGTTGCCTATTTCTCTTTCCTCTTACTTTCTTGTTTCTTACTTTCTTGTTTCTCTCCTCTCTATCCCCTTCTCATCCTCTCTCTCTATCTCCCCCCTTCTCATCTGCTCCTCCCTCCTCTCTCTCTCACCCCCCTCCTCTCTCTCTCTCTCTCATTCCTCGCCTCAGAGACGCTGGCTCGACTGTCGCCACCTCTTCCTCCGAAGAAAGTGATGATCTGTGAGCCCGCCGCCACGTTTCCTCACAAGCCTCACTCGTACCTTCACTCACACACGTACCCACACCCACAGCAGTACGCCACCGTGCCGCTGTCCCTGCACCCGCCCAGCAGAATCATCGAGGAGCTCAACAAGACACTGGCACTCACCATGCAGAGGCTCGAGAGGTGTGTGCAGTAGTTTGGGAACAATATGATTAATAAAGAAGCAGAAGCGCTCTTTGTTCCAGGCTCTCTCTGTTTGAAGCTGTGGAAATGCTTCTGACTGTCTCTCTCTCTCTCTCTCTGCGGCGTGTAGCTCCGTCCTGCAGGCGGCGCCATCGGTTCTGATGGACACAGAGGAGGAGAAGGAGAACCATCAGGCGGTGAACTCTCTCGGGCTCGTCTCTCACTCCTTCAGCGCGCGGGAGGAGGATGAGGAGGAAGAGGACGATGAGGACGATGACGACGACGACGACTCTCTGTTTACAAGTACGAGCGTCCTCGCCTCCGTCAGAGGAACCCTGAGACCTTCTGAGAGGTTTCTGATGGAAAGCCTCAAATAGTTCTGTTGTGTAGTGCTGTCGTTGTAGGTTTTCACACATTGTTTGAGGTAGAAATGTTTTAAAATATAGTACTTTTTATTTTATTTTATTTCAGCTTCCACGCAACTTTTTAAATGTCTTTTCAGAATAATAGATATTAAGTAATAGAATTTTCTTTTTTTTAAGAGTACACTGTTTTTATTCTGAATGTATCACTATTTTAAATTGTAAAGATATTTTATAGTATATGGTAAACAATTTTTTTCTTGCCTGTCATCGAAATGATGTCCTTTTTATTTAATTATCAAAACGTTTTAATTTAAAGTTTTTAGCAAAAAGCACTAACATATTGTGTTCCTAGTTTCACTTCTTTTTATAACTTCAAACAATTCCTTGTTCTTTGATGATCGAGATTTCTTCTTTTTTTTAGTATTTTCTCCATCGAAAATATTTTTTCAACCCACAGATTTTTCCATTTAGTTTATCCAAGTTATAAAATACAATAATTTTTATGTTTATCTGTACAATATTTTATATTTTGTATATATTGTATATTATTTTATTTATGTTTGTCTTTATATTTTAATATTATTATCCTCATCATCCCAGGGATTTCCAGTTGCTATTTGGATGCAGATTTTTTTTTACTTGTAGCCATTAATTTTCTTCCCAAAGATTTAATCTTTTGTCACTTCTGCTTTTCTTGATCTTACAAAGTTTAGTTTGGAATAAAAGTATCTTCACTTCACTAATGTTTTCTTATGTGTTTGCGCTGGAAAGCGGTTGAGGAACGGATTCCTGTCATCACTGAGCATGTGACTGAGCATCTCTATTCCTCTCCGTCTCTCTCTCTCTCTCTCTCTTCCTCTCCATCTCTATTTCTCTCCGTCTTTCTCTCTCTCTTCCTCTCCACCTTTCTCTCTCTCTCGCAGGTACTCTGGCGCTCCGCATCCTCAGGAAAGATTCTCTAGCGATCAAACTGAGCAACCGGCCGTCGAAAAGGGAGCTGGAGGATAAGAACATCCTCCCTCTGATGAGCGACCAGGAGCGGCTGGAGTCGCGAGCACAGATCGGCTCCAGACTCACGCGGTACGACTCGCTAACGCTGCGCCTCTGTCTCCAATCTCAGTGCAGTTCACCCAGAGGTGAAGAGGTGGAAGGAGGGGTAGCATGCACAGCGCTGATGTTATCTTTTAGGTCATGTTTTATGTGATTGGTATGTGGGGCCTACTCCTTTCCCTCTTACTTCTCTTTTTCCCCTGCCCCTCCCCTCTCTTCCTCATTTCTTTCTCTCTTTATACCCCTTCCCACTCTCTCTCTTTCTCTAATGCTTCCTTCCATCCCTTTCTTTCCTCTCTCTAATATCCCCCTCTCTTTCTCCCCCCTCTAAATTCTCCTATCCCTTTCTTCCCCTCTCTCTAAACCCCAATCCCTTTCTTTCCCTCTCTCTAACCCCCCCTCTCTCACACGCTTGTGTTCGACTAAGCTTTCCCCAAAATGACATTGTAGTCAACAGTGTTTTAATGTATTTTTTTAGCGTTGCAAACCAACTGAAGTCTTAGTTTTTTGGTGAGTTTAAAGTCGAGTTGAGATATCATATCTAGTTTGTCAGGGAATGAAACGGATATAGAGTCACGTTATTTCCAGCTGGTGTAGGGTTAAAGAAAGGAAAGGAAGCTGGTGGTCTGATTCTCAAGAGCTCGTTTGCTTGCAGGCGTCTGAGTCAGCGGCCATCTGCGGAGGAGCTAGAGCAGAGGAACATCCTCAAACGTACGTGTGTCCGGCCCTCGAGGCTGCTCAGGTGTTTGTGTGTCTATGTGTGTGCGCTCATCGCTGCTCTTGTGTTCTCAGCGCGGAACGAGCAGGAGGAGCTGGAGGAGAAGCGCGAGCTCAAGAAGAGGCTCTCCAGGAAGGTGAGTTGAGCTCCGAGTGCCCGCTGCCCCTGAGGGGACCCTCTCTGAGTGTTTGTGCTGTGTCACAGCTGAGTCAGAGGCCCACGGTGGAAGAGCTGCGCGAGGCCCGGATCCTGCTGCGCTTCAGCGATTACGTGGAGGTGGCGGAGGCTCAGGACTATGACCGGCGAGCAGACAAGCCCTGGACCCGGCTCACTGCGGCCGACAAGGTGCTGCATGCTCTCCTTTACTCTTTATGAGTATGTTTTATGCCTCTAAAAGAGCTTGGTGTTCTAGCACACAAAGTTTAATATATATATATATATAATATTCATTCATTCGTTCATTCATCTTCATGTCGGCTTATATATATATATATATATATATATATATATATATATATATATATAAATAATAGTATTTATAAAAGTAAACTAAAAACACAGATATTAATTATAAATAAAAACACTTCTAACTCAAATTAGTAATGAAACTACTTATAGTAAATATGTTTTTTGTGTGTGTGTGTTTTCTCTCATTTTGCTGCTTTTTGATGAAAGCAGCTGCTACGTGTTGAATTCAAATGTTCTTTTTCAAAACATTAATTGCTATATTTTTTTTAAATATATTGCTTTTAAATATACGTACATGTTCTTACTCCATCACTCAAAAATAAAGCCACAGTTGCCAAATTAAGAATGTTTTGTTTGTGAGCGCTGATCCCATTCCCAGCAGAGTCCCCGGGAGTCACGTGTGTGTGTACGTGTGTGTCCCTTACAGGCTGCCATACGCAAAGAGCTCAACGAGTTCAAAAGCACAGAGATGGAGGTGCACGAGTCCAGTCGACATCTAACCAGGTGAGTCTCTGTTTCGTAAGAACACTTTGCCACTCAAACAGCAGCAGCGCTATAAACTCCATTATTATTGTCTGAAATAGGAGCAGACAGAAAACCACGCCTATGTTAAAGTATGCGCCGGTCTTCACCTGCTCTTTTTACTCAGCACTGTTTGAGTAAAACTGTGACGTTTTAGTGGTTAATCTCAGAAATTATTGTTTTTATCCGCACTATATGGTGCATGTAAGTGTCTGTGCATGTCCTAATCGAGTGCGACTTGCGTATAAACGCTGGTCACTCAAAAAATAAAATCAAAACTTTTATTATGACTGGCACGCTACGAAGCCTCACAGCTGAACGTCGTAGCTCCACGGCTATCACAGTCGGCTCCACACAGAAAGGATAACACTGGGGACAGCCACCAGAGGGAGCCAGGTGTGCTGGGTGCTGAATCGCTCAACCGTTTTCTTCAGACACTGAGGAAGGATTTGAATTAGCTGAAAAGAAAGTGTACTCCTTTTTATTTCACGCGTTACAATGAAAAAATGTTGAATTATTTCACTATGGAAGAGGAATTACTTGAGGATGTGTTTGTTGCTTTGTATTGCACGTGTTAGAATCGAAGAATGATATTTAAGTCATTGAGTTATTATTTAAATAATCATCAATATCTGTTTTGTTTAATGCACCTAAAAGCCGGTGCCTTTTATAGTCCACATTAATACGGCAATTCATAATAATTTTCTTAATAGATTTTTCTTTCAAGAAGCGATGAGGACTGGATGGAATGCTTTAAAAAGTTCTGAAGTCTCAAAATAAACAGAGAATGCATATTTGAGGTTTATATTTTGTGACCTCACCACAATCAAGATTAGTTTGTAAAATTGCATGTTTTTTTTTTTAGGTCAGAATAGGTTTTTTATTTTCCGCCACAGATATGAGTTATTTTCCTCTGTTCTCTTTTTACTCCAAACGTCTGATGTACTACATTTCAGATTTATTTTTAAATCTGACTTCTCAGGACTAATGAGAAGAAAAAGATGTTGTGATTTAATATATCCAGATTTTCTAAACAATTCAGGTTTTGTGTTCTCTGCACTTAACTGTATTTTTTTTATAAATATGTATACACATTTGTAGCTGGTTATATATATTAGTTTTGTATATTTATTTTGTTAGTTCCCCAGCAGTCGGTCACTACGACTTATGTCGGTGACTACTACGGGAAGCTCCGCTAGGGGCGCTCTACTCACTCCACACTATTTTCAAAATGCCATTCAGCAAACGTGCTAATGGTCACATGATCACGCCGTTCCGCATAAACCGGATGCAAGCTTGACACTCTTCCTGTTGTTCCATTGGAGCCATACTGTCGACACGCAAACAACTTTTGAAAGACACCACAAAAGCATTTGGATTACCTACTGTGGATTTTGTAGATCTGGTGAGTCAAACGGCTACCAGTGAGGTTTTTCGGCTGGATCCAGAGGCGTGGCAGATCCCCTTCAAAGTCGGCACCCCCACCGCCTGCTCGATCCTGGAGAAAACATCCTCAGTCCTCCCCTGATCGTCAGCCCCCATGTGGAAGACGTCGACCAAGAGTAGCTACAAGGAGTCGATGGAGGAGTCCTCCTGTCCAGCCCCCCCCCCCCCCCCCCCCAAAACATCATCAGGGGAAGATGTCGTAAGTTGCCCTAGATCTCAGTTTTTCATTAAATATACGAAACTTGAATTCCCTGGGTTATGTGCGCAGCCACGAGGCTGGCATTGCAGAACCGAATGCAGTTCTAGTTCAGAGGCACATTCAAGGGCGTGGCATCTGATGCAGTGCAGTCCGGGTGGCTCTCAGCTTCCCTGTTGGAGTCAGCCTCAAGTGGGACCTCCTCGGCTGGAACCGGATACTGCTGGCCCCCCAAGCTCCCTTCAGACCCCCTTGCTAAGTCCACTAGTTCACTAGTTCACTGCTTCCCAATACTTCCCCATTGGCTCGTACGCACTATCTGGTACGGCTATCGACAGCAGTTTGCTGCCAAGCTGCCCAGGTTAAACAGGGTTGTAATGACCTCTGTCTCAGCCACAGAGGCCTCGGTCCTGCCTGAGGAGATTGATTCCCTTCTACGCAAAAGTGCAATCAAGCCAGTTTCTCCTGCTGACAGGGAAAGAGGGTTTTATAGCCCATACTTTCTAGTTTCCAAACGCACAGGCGGGTGCATCCAATTCTCGACCTGCTTCGTCTGAACACTCATCTTTTGAGACTTCCGTTCAGGATGATGATATCCCTCATACACATGGTCCACTCAGTCCGTCCAGGGGATTGGTTCACCACAATAGATCTGAAGGGTGCGTATTTTCACTTGAATATACTCCCTCGGCACAGACCCTTTCTTCGGTTTGGCCTAGAAGGCCGAGTGTATCAGTACTGCTTCCTCCCCTTCGGCTTGTCTCTGTCCTCTCGCACCTTCTCAAAGGTGATCGAGGTGGCTTTAGTACCGTTAACATGCGAAGGGGTTCGAATCCTGGCTTACTTGGATGACTGGCTGATACTAGCCCAGACACGGTTCCAGTTGATTCGCCACAGAGACAGGGTCTACCAGCTCAGCCGTCTGGGGCTTCGGATCAACTCTGAAAAGAGCCGTCTAACCCCTGGCCAGAGCATATCTTTTCTCGGTAGGGAGCTTAACTCTTTGAACATGTGAGCACGCCTCTCGCTAGAGCGCGCCCTGAACCTGCTGAAGGCAGCATGCAGAGTCTGCACAAGATTAGTGGTCCCTTCCAGAGGCTCCTTGGGCATATAGCTTCCGCAGCAGAATAAGACCACTCCAGCTTTGGCTCAAGTTCCAAGTTCCGTTGCGAGCATGGTGTCCAGGGCGACTGAAGGTGAACGTGACTTCTTGTTGCCGCCTACACCTGCGTCTTTGGAAAGATGTTTGGTTCCACTGTGCCGGTGTCCCCCTTTGTCGGCCCTCGCCCGCTGACTGCTCCTCTGGAGTCAGCTTTGGGGTCTGTCCCTTGTTGACATGTCAGTCTCTGTTCCCTATTCGGGGAACAGGGGTTACAAACGTAACCATTGCTTTATATATTTGTATTTATTGTGTATTTGAAGAGTTCTGTTTAGAAATATGTTTTGTGTATTAGTTTTAGTTTAAAATGTAAAAAATGTTAGATCAGATTTTTTTCGCCCTTAAAATGAATTTCCGTTTCAGATTTAAGATTTATTTCCGCAGAGTTAATATCAGTAATAGAAAAGTGTTTGCATCCGAGAATTCATCATTTTAAAAATATATTATTATATGCTTATAGGTTGTTATTGTTTTTTTTATAGTTCTTTTTAAAGGCCTCTCATTTACAATTTTATGATCTACACATTCAGTATTTTGTTTTTTCACAAAATGTGTTCTCAGAATTCAGTTTTTCTTCTCTCCATTCCGTTTTTTTTTTTTCAGTTAAAAAAAGTTTTTAAAAATGATTTCTCCCCAATTTTTTCTCTGAGGAAACCGACCCCTCTGAGAGTTTGTCTTATTCTGTTTATCAACATTTTATTTATTTAACATTCTTAAGTCAGTTTTTTTTCTTTGCTTTCAGTTATTTATTTATAGATATTTTTGAGATAGAGATTTTTTATTTAGGTTTTATACATATTTGTCTAGTCAAAATTGGAATTTTCTATATTTCAAGAGTGCCGTTTTTTTCATCTAATATGTTTGCGCTACATTTTAGATTTTATTTCGTTTTTATGTTACTACAATTTTCGTTTTAAAAATTCTCTGAACTTAAATGTATATTTTTGTAACAATGACTCTAAGTAAAGTTCCGTGAACGCAATTTCGGGAGGAGCGATCAGATAATTAGCGAACAATCTACAGGTGTTTCCAATCCCTCTGCTCGCTCAAGAGATAAAAACCGTAACCACTCCACTTCCAATTCGACGATGAAATGCAAAAGTCCCTCCGCCCACCCCTGTCTCCACATCTCATGGGGGGGGGGGGGGGGGGGGGGGGGGGGGTTCTCGGGCCCGGATCGCTTCGAGACGCTCCCGTGGACAGCTCGCCCAGTATGCTTATCTTAATCTCGCCACATACGCTTGCATTTTCTGGGCTAATTCTATGTAAGCGAACTCGTGAAATATGTATTGGACACATTTTGATAAATTTGGTGTTTTTCAAGAACCAAATTTATTATTTTTATGTTATTTTTTTTTACCTCGAGCATCGCTCTGTGTAACCCCGCCTCCTCCTGTCCTCCGCAGGTTCCACCGGCCCTAGCCCCGCCCCACCCCGCCCCTCAGAGCCTCAGGGATCCAGTCGTCTCTCTGCTGGAACAGATTCGGACACCCTGACCTTCACCCGAGGTTCTGTTTTTATTTTTTTCTTCGCAGCCACTGGATTTTAAGGACCTAGTTTTTTTTTCTAGGCACTCAGAAACATTATTTATTTATTCCAGTTCTCTCAGAGCTTGGAGCGCGGGACTTGAATCATGTCTCGCTGCTCTCTTCTGTGTTTTTGGATGGTGGTTTTTGTGCTGGAGCTTCCTGCGAATGGAAGCGATGTCTTCCAGCGGGAGCGAGAGAGAGTGTGTTTTTGGGACCCATGGATTCTGTTTGGTACATGATACAAAGCAAGGTTTGATTCTTCTCACAGACGCCATCAGAGCCGATGAAACACTTCTTCCGGACGTCGTGAACCGTAACGTCACGATGGAGCTAGGACGAGGGTGCCTGAAACACTCACACGTTTGGTAGAACCAAAGACTGACGCAGCGCGTGTCTCAGCATGATCTAACAGTGTTTCTCAGTAGGGCTGTGCAATATCCATCCTTACATCACATGTCTTGCGTTTTATTTGGCAATATTTGTTCCAGTTTAAACCTGGAGAGCGGATCATGATGAATGAGCGATCGGTGATTCCGGAGCGATTCACTTGAACGGACGAACGCAAGCGTTGTAGATCCATCCATTGAGTTCATTCTCTTCTTTAAGTCAGAAATAAAACAGCCGTGTTGCTTTAAAATCTACTTGGCTCTGGGGGTTTTTCAGCTCGATTTGCTTTTAGCAGTCTCTCAGAACCACTCTGTAAACCCCAAAACAAACAAATTAATTTTACGAGATGATTTGTGCAGTAAAGCTGCTCTGTCATGTTGCGCTGATTATCACCATAATATTACCCATAACAGTCCGTATCAATAATTACCAGGATATCATCAAATCTTAAAATAAAAGCAGGTTTTTGCTCTGGAGCAAAAGTTATACAAACCTTATCAAACTGAGATTTTCAACAATTTTTTATTGTAAAAAAACAAGGCAAATGTTTTCTAAACATGAACAATTGAAGGTAATATTATTCTGTAATTAAAATCATTACAACGTAATATATATCAGGGCCAGATTAAAATAAAGTGTATTCATAACCTCTAGAAATAGCACAACTTCAATCACATATTGAGTATTTATTTGCATTTAGTCATTACCGATTATTATTTCTACCTGTTCTATCTGCGCTATAAACTGACTTTGTGAGATTCATATGTTTTTGTTAATGAAAGTTAGTTTTTTTCCACTCTGAGCTCATCTTTACTCTCTCCGAGCCAGTGCTGGTGACTTTCCTCATCTTCATGAAGAGAAAGAAGTGAATCAGCTCAAGCTCAATAAAACAGGTTGTTGAGATAAACTCACACATGTTTCTGATAAACTCTGAGCGTTTCTCTTCACTGTTCGTGTGAGCGTGGGTCTCCAGAGGGTAAAAAAAAAAAGGAGCTAAACCAACCAGCAGTAAGAGTTACCGGGCTTTCTGGCAAGCTTGGCTTCTGATTGGTCTTCCAGTCAGCAACAACATGTAACAGGAAGTAGTTAGATGCAGGAACACACTAAACTGAGAAAGTACAACTTTTGTTTTCTTTTTGAAAAAAAAAAAGAGAGAAAAGTGTGGCGATTTTAATCTTGGAGCATGACTAGTGCGCATTTGTTTCATCACACGACTCTGGAGCAAAAATAAAATGGGAGACGTGTGTACGGGATGGGACGAGTTATGTTAATTCAAGTGAAGCGTCAAATGATGCAAAAAGCTGTATTTTACATTTAAAAAGAGGCAAATGGATATTTGCAATGTTTTTCAGGCGCAAAACCTGGAAATGCTATTAGAAACGCACTGGACAGGAAGTTATCGAAATCTCAATGAACCTGTCTATCGTATGTATATTGATGATAATTATCAATATCTATTAATCGCCCAGCTTCTCTCTCACGATAAGAATATCTGCTGTGCTCAGTGTCAACAGGAAGAGGCCAATCAGACGTGATGCACAGCGCGAAACACAGCTTCGCCGCCCTGTCTCGTCTCACAGCTCTTACGCACACAGATGAGTAATGCACCATTGCAGAGACGGTAGCGCGAATGCGGTCATTTGATTTAAATGCACTAAATATGGGCGTTTACAGCTGCGCTGAGTAAGGCGGCGTGTGGGTGTGACTTGGTGGAGAGAGAGGCACGGGTTGAGGCATTAATATCAACACACTGCGCCTTCACATAAGATAACAGAGGATCAACAACTGCATGGTGACACACGTCACGTCCTGAGAATTCAATTTCCAAACAGGAAGTTAGCCATCACGAATTAAAGATAGAAAGTACAGTTTCCTCTACCAATAAATCTAAAAGATGATTCAATACTGTTCAGCACATGTATATCTCAATGTTTACATCGCAGGCTTCCTGGCCCTTCGTCGGGAATTGAATCAATGCTAGAATATCTAAATTCAAAGCGCATCAAAATAAAGGAAGTGGAAGACATTCCGGCGTGTCACACTGGATCAGTGATGTGCGCTCTGGTGGAGGAGCTTCCAGTTTTCTCCAGGAAAATCTGCTACTGATGTTCTCTGAAGGCAGACAAACAGAGCCTATGCAGGCTGTTTACGAACTACATGCTTCTATTTTTAATAAGTATTTAAGCTGTTTGCCATGTTTATTTTTTTGCGGTTCTCCAGAAAAAACACGTTAACAGAAGAAGCTTCTAATCTGGGTTTCATCCCGCGAGCATCCATTGCTTGAACACACAAACCACACGCGACCAATGCTCACTCCATTCTCACCGTGAGCCCTCGGATACAGTAGAAATAGTCTGAAAACTAATGAATTTGAATTGTATATTTATATTTAACAATTTACTTTTACAGTTTACCTTAGACCTCTGTTCACGTTAACATTACAAAATTCTGTCAATCTAATTTAGTTAACAATAAAACTAAGTTTGATGTATGAAAATGTTCTTATAATACATAGAATACTAAACAAATGGAGGAGAGAAAATACCATGTGTTTACAATACTTTTAAATTAGTTTTTACTTCATCAATTTGTACATTTAAAACAAAGATAATATTATTAATTAATTCAATACAAATGACAAATCAAATTTATAAACAAACACACCAACAACCCCGAAATATGACAATATAATTTATTTCACAATAAATATTCACACACGTTTAGGTCAGACGGCGTGTGTCGGCGTGCCGCAGTGTTTGTGCCACAACTCGATGGCTTTGGTCACGATAGCTTCTGTGTTTTCCTGCGGAAGCTGAAAAACATCAAGTAAAATCCACATTAAAACAAAGATTCATCAAACCACAAATATTTAGCATTTTAACAATTCCCCCACGTCTCCTCCAAAACCACAGGTGTTTGTTTTTAATATGAAGTAAGCGCAGGCAAATGTTCTAGTTTTAACCTATAAATAATTACAGTAACCCATCACACTTCTTCAGCTGAGAGAGAATGCTTTAAATGATTTAGAGAAATTCAAATTTTCACCCCTGAAATAAACAAGTTGCTAATTGTAATTTTTTGGGCAAACACTAAACATTTTTCCAATTCCTTGAAATCTGAATACTATAAAACACATTTTCATTCATGTCTTTACATGCCATTTCAATCTACATCTTATCCAGAACCACAGATATGAAGTTTTAAAATATTATACTGACAAAATTCTTTAACAGCCGTAAAATGTTAACATGATTTTTCAACAAAGATTTAGCCCTACAAAATATGTACATTTTTTCCAAAATTACTATTTTTGTTTTGTAATCTGTGTCATATAAACAACATGCATTGACGATAATAAAAATGTGTTTTTATATCTTTATATCATCAGCTGAAGATTATTCGATCTCATATTTCTGGTTCTGGTTGCCCCGCCCCCAACTCCCCATTGGCTAAAATATTTGAAGATAAATCTTCGGATTACAATTTAAATGTTAGCCTGATAACCATTTCACCTTTCTGAGCAAAATAGACATTTTCGCCCCTAAAAAACAGTGAGTAGTTACTCTGTAAATTTCTATTTTTGTCCAAAAAAACAACAAATTTTTAAAATCTGCATTGTAAACAGGGCATGTAGAGCTGATAATAAAACATGTTTTTATATCTCATCCAGAACCAGAGATATGGAGTTTATAGAATATTACACTGATGCCTTCAATAGCCAAAAGGCAGAACTTGTTTTAGGATAAAAATTTAAATGGAAACCTAACATCTGCCTTTGGCTATTTCAGCCAATGAGAATTTAAGGGCAGAATCTTCTGTGTAGGCCTAATATTTTTTACATTTCATATTTCTGCTTCTGGATGAAATATAGATATAAAAACTACAGTTTTACTGTCATCTATGAATTTTCTTTCTATGATGCAAATTGAAAAATTTTTTGGAAAATTACTTGTTAACATCCTCAAAAACTCCTCGTGTTCTCAAATTTTTTACAACTTCTTCAGCTGAAAATTTTTTTATTTTTATCCTAAAAACAAGTCATTTTTCTAGACTGTGCGTACTCAATCTGCTGGAGAATTTTAGAAGAAGAAGACAAAAAACATTCATTGGAATAGCTCACAAATGACATCTTAGAAACAGCAGTGACAGTTTAAAAAAATTCTCTATATAATCCTAATAGCAAAATCTTAGATATTATATATACAAATCTTAGATACACATTTATAAAATATTAGGCGTAAGCTGATGTCCCACGATGGAGCGGTTAATACCCCGAGGGAATAATAATTCAGCACACTCACGCTTGACAGGAAGCTGTGTACGGCGTCCGGACCACTGCATCCCATAATCACCATCTTATAGCTGAGCAAGATCTCCACGGCAACAAACACCAGGATCTTACAGGAGCCACTGATCACCTTGTCCCACACCCTGCAGCCAACCAGAGACAGGCACAGTTAGTCTCTGTGCTCTGATAGGCTGTTCTTTCAGGAGCGTCGATTACCTCTGCAAGCTGGACTCTGGCAAACATCCGGCGAAGCAGCGTCTGAACCACAGATCAAAGGGCAGCGAAGCAAGGGCCCCGATCGCCCGCAGGTGAGAGAGAAGAGTCCCGTCCTCCAGACACAAGAAGTGCTCCAGGCTCTTCGGCTGAGACAGGGGGACGGGGGGTAGATGGATGGAGATGGAGAGAGGGAAAAAAAACTGTGAGTAAATAGAGAGGCAGAGAGGAAGGAAAAAGAATTAAAGGATAGAGAGAAAGATGATGTAGAGAGAGAGAAATGGAGGAGAGGATAGAGAAAGTGAGAGAGAGACAATCTTTATTTAAAGAAACTAATCAAACGTAAAAATAACCATACAACAAAATAAAAAGAAGAGAGAGACTGAAACCAAGAGGGAAAAGAACACCACAAGAAATGAACGAGGGGAAGGGGAGAGAAAGAAGAGAGAGAATACTGAACACCGATCAAGATCTGGGAGATGCACCAGGTGAGGGACGGAGTCTCCGAACTTGATCCTGAACTGATTGACGAAGCCTCTGATCAGCCAATAGCAGTCCACCGGGTCATCCACGATCTCCTCCATCGCCATGGCGACCGCCAGGAAGTTTTCATCCTCCGCGTCCTGTGAAGAACAACACTCACGCCGCTTCAGCTCAGAAACCCTCGTTTATTCAGCGTGTGATGAATCGGCACGAAAGAAAACTTCTGAATTTGCTGAAACTGTTCTCGATCAATAAAACACGTGTCACAAACACAATCATTATTTCTGTCCTCGTTTCGTTTCCTCTAAAAGCAGTGTTTATCCGGTGTGGGTGGGATCACGTGCGGGAGCTCCCTGATTGGCTAGATTTCTTCACTCTTGCTGTAGGTTTAAGCAGCGGCCCCAGTAGCGAGGTTTCTCTGAGATTCAGATCAATCGTTTCGATTGGAATATGTTTAAAAGAAAGTATCGAGTCACGGAGGATCAATAAAACTCACTGAAATAAGCTAGAAATATAACGGAGGAAACATTTAAAAAGGAACCCAGGTACAAAATCAGGTTACGTTTACATTGTATGCGAATGACGTGGGGGATCCTAACGTAACAGTACTCTGCAGCCAGTCAGGGGTTAGAGATTTCAGGCCACCCAACTGATTAGCATACAAACAAAAATGAAATAAAAGTGAATATCAATTAGTTAACATTACATTGTTAAAAAACAAATGTTACATGAATTTTTTGTGTGTGTAAACATTTTTTTTAATTAAATTAATTAAAGAAAATATCTATTATTTGAATCTTTTTTATTTTAATTTAAAGTATTTGTTTATAAAAAATCTGCAAGAATTTATTTTTGCTTTATTCACAAATAAAATTTTTTACAAGTTTGAATTAAAGTCATGCAATAGTGAAAAAATTACATATTATATTTATTTACAATTTTATCACTTAAACAATATTAATAATAAAAATGATTGAATGAATGAAGAACATTGAATTACTTTCAGTGTTTCTTTTCTCATTTCATTTAATTTGTTCATTTTCAAAAAAAATTTCACTGTAATTCTGTTTAAGTTTTATCCAATTCTTTTAAAATTCTAAATAAAATATTCTGCTTGAATATCCTTCCATAGTTTTCATCATGCAACCGTTTCAGAGTGGATTAACAGTGTGTTTCTCTCAGCCAATCATTTTTTTGTTTTAAATTACTTTTTACTCTTTTGATTCTCTGACGCTGTCCTTAAGCGCAAAGCTTTTTCACTGTGTATAGCATTGACGGAGGGCTGATGACATCACTCATGTGTCAGAGTGGGCGGAGCCAGGACTCTAAGACGACCATAGAGGCGGGACATTGCTGTAGTGAAGGTATGTTATTGGCTGAAGGTCAAAACGAGCGATCTGAATCAACAAACCTGATGGAGCCAGGGGTGGAGACATGTGTTTCAGCTCTAAAGTTCAGTTTTAACATTGGAGTGAATGAGAATCGGTTCACTTCTGGAATCAGCCTCTTGAGGCTACTCGGGGAACTGCAGTCAGTCACTTCCTGTTTGCGCATTGAGAGGAAGAGAGAACAGGACGCTACCCCTTGGTTCAAACTAATCTGACTCGGGTTGCTATGTCTTTTCATACTGCTACCACTGAAGGCTTCTGGGTTATCGCTAAGAATGCTGGGAATTTTTACCGTTGACTTAACATGGGGCCAAGCTGTAGCTCAAACCGAGAATTTCATAGAAACTTCAAACTCACGACACTTTGAGAACTTACCAGTCTGAGCAACACTTTGCTGACCAAGGTGAAAAAGTATTTGACTCCAAGGCTCTAGACGGAGTCAAAGGTAACCATTGCCCTTAACAATGAATGGAGAATGTGTCCCACACTATCTCAAACACGAAACAAGCTAAAAACACAGGGTTCGGGTTATGTTACTCATACTGGCATGCTAGAATGTCACCACCCCTCCATAGCAACCAATTTCGCTGCATGTAACAGTGTAGTGACAAATAAAGGGATCAATCAATCAATCAATCAATCATAGTGTTTTACCATAGCAGCCATTTTCAAAGTTCTATATTCCAGCTTAGAAAAAGAGTTAAGAGACGGGGGTAGGTTGATATGACTCATTAACAAGGGGAACATATCTATTGATAATAACATGACATTTTGTGTCTAATTTAAGCATCAAACTATTTAAAATTTTAAAATACTTTAGACAATCAAACTTTTCACGGTCGGTTTCTCAAGGCAAAATCTAGTTGTTAATTATTTTTAACAGCATCTGCTCGGCTCGCTGTGGATGCTCATGTGTGGTGGGTGCAGGGGGCGCTCCTCTCACCGGGGCCGAGAGCTGTGCGCGGCGGGGGAGCCGCTCTCTCTCCAGCTGATGCATGCGCAGGAAGAGCTCGGTGTGAGCGCTGGAGGCGTGGATGAAGCGCATGGCCCTCAGTGCTTCGCTCACATCCTGGAACTGCTGCAGCCGGTACTGAGAGACCAGTGGCTGAGAGTCACTGTGAGGGGGGAGAACGCCTGAGGAGAGAGAGAGAGAGACAGAGAGAGGAGATGAGCTGAAGTACACGAGTTTTCCTAAAGAGCAGAGAGCTGGAGAACAAGAGTTTTCCTAAAGAGCAGAGAGCTTGAGAACAAGAGGTCTGAAGAACAAGAGTTTTCCTAAAGGGCAGAGAGCTTGAGAACAAGAGGTCTGAAGAACAAGAGTTTTCCTAAAGAGCAGAGAGCTGGAGAACAAGAGGTCTGAAGAACAAGAGTTTTCCTAAAGAGCAGAGAGCTGGAGAACAAGAGGTCTGAACAACAAGAGTTTTCCTAAAGAGCAGAGAGCTGGAGAACAAGAGGTCTGAACAACAAGAGTTTTCCTAAAGAGCAGAGAGCTGGAGAACAAGAGTTTTCCTAAAGAGCAGAGAGCTTGAGAACAAGAGGTCTGAAGAACAAGAGTTTTCCTAAAGGGCAGAGAGCTTGAGAACAAGAGGTCTGAAGAACAAGAGTTTTCCTAAAGAGCAGAGAGCTGGAGAACAAGAGGTCTGAAGAACAAGAGTTTTCCTAAAGAGCAGAGAGCTGGAGAACAAGAGGTCTGAACAACAAGAGTTTTCCTAAAGAGCAGAGAGCTGGAGAACAAGAGTTTTCCTAAAGAGCAGAGAGCTTGAGAACAAGAGGTCTGAAGAACAAGAGTTTTCCTAAAGAGCAGAGAGCTGGAGAACAAGAGTTTTCCTAAAGAGCAGAGAGCTGGAGAACAAGAGTTTTCCTAAAGAGCAGAGAGCTTGAGAACAAGAGGTCTGAACAACAAGAGTTTTCCTAAAGAGCAGAGAGCTGGAGAACAAGAGTTTTCCTAAAGAGCAGAGAGCTTGAGAACAAGAGGTCTGAACAACAAGAGTTTTCCTAAAGAGCAAAGAGCTGGAGAACAAGAGGTCTGAACAACAAGAGTTTTCCTAAAGAGCAGAGAGCTTGAGAACAAGAGGTCTGAAGAACAAGAGTTTTCCTAAAGAGCAGAGAGCTTGAGAACAAGAGGTCTGAAGAACAAGAGTTTTCCTAAAGAGCAGAGAGCTGGAGAACAAGAGGTCTGAACAACAAGAGTTTTCCTAAAGAGCAGAGAGCTGGAGAACAAGAGGTCTGAACAACAAGAGTTTTCCTAAAGAGCAGAGAGCTGGAGAACAAGAGGTCTGAACAACAAGAGTTTTCCTAAAGAGCAGAGAGCTGGAGAACAAGAGTTTTCCTAAAGAGCAGAGAGCTTGAGAACAAGAGGTCTGAAGAACAAGAGTTTTCCTAAAGAGCAGAGAGCTGGAGAACAAGAGTTTTCCTAAAGAGCAGAGAGCTGGAGAACAAGAGGTCTGAACAACAAGAGTTTTCCTAAAGAGCAGAGAGCTGGAGAACAAGACTTTTCCTAAAGAGCAGAGAGCTGGAGAACAAGAGGTCTGAAGAACAAGAGTTTTCCTAAAGAGCAGAGAGCTGGAGAACAAGAGGTCTTAACAACAAGAGTTTTCCTAAAGAGCAGAGAGCTGGAGAACAAGACTTTTCCTAAAGAGCAGAGAGCTGGAGAACAAGAGGTCTGAACAACAAGAGTTTTCCTAAAGAGCAGAGAGCTGGAGAACAAGAGTTTCCTAAAGAGCAGAGAGCTGAGAACAAGAGGTCTGGAAGAACAAGAGTTTTCCTAAAGAGCAGAAGAGCTGGAGAACAAGAGGTCTGAAGAACAAGAGTTTCCTAAAGAGCAGAGAGCTGGAGAACAAGAGGTCTAACAACAAGAGTTTTCCTAAAGAGCAGAGAGCTGGAGAACAAGAGTTTTCCTAAAGAGCAGAGAGCTGGAGAACAAGAGGTCTGAAGAACAAGAGTTTTCCTAAAGAGCAGAGAGCTGGAGAACAAGAGGTCTGAACAACAAGAGTTTTCCTAAAGAGCAGAGAGCTGGAGAACAAGAGGTCTTAACAACAAGAGTTTTCCTAAAGAGCAGAGAGCTGGAGAACAAGAGTTTTCCTAAAGAGCAGAGAGCTTGAGAACAAGAGGTCTGAAGAACAAGAGTTTTCCTAAAGAGCAGAGAGCTGGAGAACAAGAGGTCTGAACAACAAGAGTTTTCCTAAAGAGCAGAGAGCTGGAGAACAAAGAGGTCTGAACAACAAGAGTTTTCCTAAAGAGCAGAGAGCTGGAGAACAAGACTTTTCCTAAAGAGCAGAGAGCTGGAGAACAAGAGGTCTGAAGAACAAGAGTTTTCCTAAAGAGCAGAGAGCTGGAGAACAAGAGGTCTTAACAACAAGAGTTTTCCTAAAGAGCAGAGAGCTGGAGAACAAGAGGTCTGAAGAACAAGAGTTTTCCTAAAGAGCAGAGAGCTGGAGAACAAGAGGTCTTAACAACAAGAGTTTTCCTAAAGAGCAGAGAGCTGGAGAACAAGAGTTTTCCTAAAGAGCAGAGAGCTGGAGAACAAGAGGTCTGAAGAACAAGAGTTTTCCTAAAGAGCAGAGAGCTGGAGAACAAGAGGTCTTAACAACAAGAGTTTTCCTAAAGAGCAGAGAGCTGGAGAACAAGAGGTCTGAAGAACAAGAGTTTTCCTAAGAGCAGAGAGCTGGAGAACAAGAGGTCTGAACAACAAGAGTTTTCCTAAAGAGCAGAGAGCTGGAGAACAAGAGGTCTTAACAACAAGAGTTTTCCTAAAGAGCAGAGAGCTGGAGAACAAGAGTTTTCCTAAAGAGCAGAGAGCTTGAGAACAAGAGGTCTGAAGAACAAGAGTTTTCCTAAAGAGCAGAGAGCTGGAGAACAAGAGGTCTTAACAACAAGAGTTTTCCTAAAGAGCAGAGAGCTTGAGAACAAGAGTTTTCCTAAAGAGCAGAGAGCTTGAGAACAAGAGGTCTGAAGAACAAGAGTTTTCCTAAAGAGCAGAGAGCTGGAGAACAAGAGGTCTGAACAAAAAGAGTTTTCCTAAAGAGCAGAGAGCTGGAGAACAAGAGGTCTGAAGAACAAGAGTTTTCCTAAAGAGCAGAGAGCTGGAGAACAAGAGTTTTCCTAAAGAGCAGAGAGCTTGAGAACAAGAGTTTTCCTAAAGAGCAGAGAGCTGGAGAACAAGAGGTCTTAACAACAAGAGTTTTCCTAAAGAGCAGAGAGCTGGAGAACAAGAGGTCTTAACAACAAGAGTTTTCCTAAAGAGCAGAGAGCTGGAGAACAAGAGTTTTCCTAAAGAGCAGAGAGCTTGAGAACAAGAGGTCTGAAGAACAAGAGTTTTCCTAAAGAGCAGAGAGCTGGAGAACAAGAGGTCTTAACAACAAGAGTTTTCCTAAAGAGCAGAGAGCTTGAGAACAAGAGATTTCCTAAAGAGCAGAGAGCTTGAGAACAAGAGGTCTGAAGAACAAGAGTTTTCCTAAAGAGCAGAGAGCTTGAGAACAAGAGTTTTCCTAAAGAGCAGAGAGCTGGAGAACAAGAGGTCTTAACAACAAGAGTTTTCCTAAAGAGCAGAGAGCTTGAGAACAAGAGTTTTCCTAAAGAGCAGAGAGCTTGAGAACAAGATGTCTGAAGAACAAGAGTTTTCCTAAAGAGCAGAGAGCTGGAGAACAAGAGTTTTCCTAAAGTGCAGAGAGCTTGAGAACAAGAGGTCTTAACAACAAGAGTTTTCCTAAAGAGCAGAGAGCTGGAGAACAAGAGTTTTCCTACAGTGCAGAGAGCTTGAGAACAAGAGTTTTCCTAAAGAGCAGAGAGCTGGAGAACAAGAGGTCTGAACAACAAGAGTTTTCCTAAAGAGCAGAGAGCTGGAGAACAAGAGGTCTGAACAACAAGAGTTTTCCTAAAGAGCAGAGAGCTGGAGAACAAGAGGTCTGAACAACAAGAGTTTTCCTAAAGAGCAGAGAGCTGGAGAACAAGAGGTCTGAACAACAAGAGTTTTCCTAAAGAGCAGAGAGCTGGAGAACAAGAGTTTTCCTAAAGAGCAGAGAGCTTGAGAACAAGAGGTCTGAAGAACAAGAGTTTTCCTAAAGAGCAGAGAGCTGGAGAACAAGAGGTCTTAACAACAAGAGTTTTCCTAAAGAGCAGAGAGCTTGAGAACAAGAGTTTTCCTAAAGAGCAGAGAGCTGGAGAACAAGAGGTCTGAAGAACAAGAGTTTTCCTAAAGAGCAGAGAGCTGGAGAACAAGAGTTTTCCTAAAGTGCAGAGAGCTTGAGAACAAGAGGTCTGAAGAACAAGAGTTTTCCTAAAGAGCAGAGAGCTTGAGAACAAGAGGTCTGAAGAACAAGAGTTTTCCTAAAGAGCAGAGAGCTGGAGAACAAGAGTTTTCCTAAAGAGCAGAGAGCTGGAGAACAAGAGGTCTGAAGAACAAGAGTTTTCCTAAAGAGCAGAGAGCTTGAGAACAAGAGGTCTGAACAAAAAGAGTTTTCCTAAAGAGCAGAGAGCTGGAGAACAAGAGTTTTCCTAAAGAGCAGAGAGCTGGAGAACAAGAGGTCTGAAGAACAAGAGTTTTCCTAAAGAGCAGAGAGCTGGAGAACAAGAGGTCTGAAGAACAAGAGTTTTCCTAAAGAGCAGAGAGCTGGAGAACAAGAGGTCTGAACAACAAGAGTTTTCCTAAAGAGCAGAGAGCTGGAGAACAAGAGAGCTGAACAACAAGAGTTTTCCTAAAGAGCAGAGAGCTGAAGAACAAGAGGTCTGAAGAACAAGAGTTTTCCTAAAGAGCAGAGAGCTGGAGAACAAGAGAGCTGAACAACAAGAGTTTTCCTAAAGAGCAGAGAGCTGAAGAACAAGAGTTTTCCTAAAGAGCAGAGAGCTTGAGAACAAGAGTTTTCCTAAAGAGCAGAGAGCTTGAGAACAAGAGTTTTCCTAAAGAGCAGAGAGCTGGAGAACAAGAGGTCTGAAGAACAATAGTTTTCCTAAAGAGCAGAGAGCTTGAGAACAAGAGGTCTGAAGAACAAGAGTTTTCCTAAAGAGCAGAGAGCTGGAGAACAAGAGGTCTGAAGAACAAGAGTTTTCCTAAAGAGCAGAGAGCTGGAGAACAAGAGGTCTGAAGAACAAGAGTTTTCCTAAAGAGCAGAGAGCTGGAGAACAAGAGGTCTTAACAACAAGAGTTTTCCTAAAGAGCAGAGAGCTGGAGAACAAGAGGTCTGAAGAACAAGAGTTTTCCTAAAGAGCAGAGAGCTGGAGAACAAGAGTTTTCCTAAAGAGCAGAGAGCTGGAGAACAAGAGGTCTGAAGAACAAGAGTTTTCCTAAAGAGCAGAGAGCTGGAGAACAAGAGGTCTGAACAACAAGTTTTCCTAAAGAGCAGAGAGCTGGAGAACAAGAGTTTTCCTAAAGAGCAGAGAGCTGGAGAACAAGAGGTCTGAACAACAAGAGTTTTCCTAAAGAGCAGCGAGCTGGAGAACAAGAGGTCTGAAGAACAAGAGTTTTCCTAAAGAGCAGAGAGCTGGAGAACAAGAGGTCTGAACAACAAGAGTTTTCCTAAAGAGCAGAGAGCTGGAGAACAAGAGAGCTGAACAACAAGAGTTTTCCTAAAGAGCAGAGAGCTGGAGAACAAGAGTTTTCCTAAAGAGCAGAGAGCTGGAGAACAAGAGTTTTCCTAAAGAGCAGAGAGCTGGAGAACAAGAGTTTTCCTAAAGAGCAGAGAGCTGGAGAACAAGAGTTTTCCTAAAGAGCAGAGAGCTGAAGAACAAGAGTTTTCCTAAAGAGCAGAGAGCTGGAGAACAAGAGGTCTGAAGAACAAGAGTTTTCCTAAAGAGCAGAGAGCTGGAGAACAAGAGGTCTGAAGAACAAGAGTTTTCCTAAAGAGCAGAGAGCTGGAGAACAAGAGTTTTCCTAAAGAGCAGAGAGCTGGAGAACAAGAGTTTTCCTAAAGAGCAGAGAGCTGGAGAACAAGAGTTTTCCTAAAGAGCAGAGAGCTTGAGAACAAGAGGTCTGAAGAACAAGAGTTTTCCTAAAGAGCAGAGAGCTTGAGAACAAGAGGTCTTAACAACAAGAGTTTTCCTAAAGAGCAGAGAGCTGGAGAACAAGAGTTTTCCTAAAGAGCAGAGAGCTTGAGAACAAGAGGTCTGAAGAACAAGAGTTTTCCTAAAGAGCAGAAAGCTTGAGAACAAGAGGTCTTAACAACAAGAGTTTTCCTAAAGAGCAGAGAGCTGGAGAACAAGAGTTTTCCTAAAGAGCAGAGAGCTGGAGAACAAGAGAGCTGAACAACAAGAGTTTTCCTAAAGAGCAGAGAGCTGGAGAACAAGAGTTTTCCTAAAGAGCAGAGAGCTGGAGAACAAGAGTTTTCCTAAAGAGCAGAGAGCTGGAGAACAAGAGTTTTCCTAAAGAGCAGAGAGCTGAAGAACAAGAGTTTCCTAAAGAGCAGAGAGCTGGAGAACAAGAGTTTTCCTAAAGAGCAGAGAGCTGGAGAACAAGAGTTTTCCTAAAGAGCAGAGAGCTTGAGAACAAGAGGTCTGAAGAACAAGAGTTTTCCTAAAGAGCAGAGAGCTGGAGAACAAGAGTTTTCCTAAAGAGCAGAGAGCTTGAGAACAAGAGGTCTGAAGAACAAGAGTTTTCCTAAAGAGCAGAGAGCTTGAGAACAAGAGGTCTTAACAACAAGAGTTTTCCTAAAGAGCAGAGAGCTTGAGAACAAGAGGTCTGAAGAACAAGAGTTTTCCTAAAGAGCAGAGAGCTGGAGAACAAGAGTTTTCCTAAAGAGCAGAGAGCTTGAGAACAAGAGAGCTGGAGAACAAGAGTTTTCCTAAAGAGCAGAGAGCTGGAGAACAAGAGGTCTGAACAACAAGAGTTTTCCTAAAGAGCAGAGAGCTGGAGAACAAGAGTTTTCCTAAAGAGCAGAGAGCTTGAGAACAAGAGTTTTCCTAAAGAGCAGAGAGCTTGAGAACAAGAGTTTTCCTAAAGAGCAGAGAGCTGGAGAACAAGAGTTTTCCTAAAGAGCAGAGAGCTGGAGAACAAGAGTTTTCCTAAAGAGCAGAGAGCTGGAGAACAAGAGTTTTCCTAAAGAGCAGAGAGCTTGAGAACAAGAGAGCTGGAGAACAAGAGTTTTCCTAAAGAGCAGAGAGCTGGAGAACAAGAGGTCTGAACAACAAGAGTTTTCCTAAAGAGCAGAGAGCTGGAGAACAAGAGTTTTCCTAAAGAGCAGAGAGCTTGAGAACAAGAGTTTTCCTAAAGAGCAGAGAGCTTGAGAACAAGAGTTTTCCTAAAGAGCAGAGAGCTGGAGAACAAGAGTTTTCCTAAAGAGCAGAGAGCTGGAGAACAAGAGTTTTCCTAAAGAGCAGAGAGCTGGAGAACAAGAGTTTTCCTAAAGAGCAGAGAGCTGGAGAACAAGAGAAGAAACATTCTCTCACCCAGCAACACCTTCCACACATGAATCCGGTACACAGAGGGCAGCGGAAACCTCTGACTGAAGGTGCTCAGCTTCTCCACGTCTGAGAGAAGGGAAGAAAGAGAGAGAAGAATTAAATTAAACAGAGATGTGTTGATGTGGTTCGTTCCTACTCTGTGGAGTGTAAAGCGTTCGGACCCAGAGGATTGTCCTTGAGCAGGATCTCCAGAGACTTCTTCTCCTCCACGCCTCTGAAGCCCATCTTCTCGTAGTATGCTGAGCGGAAGTTCCTCTGTGGATCCTCCGCCATCTTCCTGAAGAACATCCGGGCGCCTCGTTTACCAACATTGCATATGTACAAAAACGGCCCAAACAGTGTGCACTTCATTTTTCCGCGCAGGGTTCTAAAAACAGTTTAGAACTGTTTTTACACTGAAGGGTCAGTGTTTTCCTGAGAACGAGATTTGTGATGGGCGCCATCTAGTGGAACGGTCGAGCATTCACACTTCACTAGAAAAGCAGATTTAAAAAAAAAAATGTTTATGAGAAATATAAAATCATAAAAAAGAAATCTTTAAAATTATACGCAAAAATGCAAAAAGCACACACATTTCTCAGATAACAAACTGAGGAAAATACAATAAAAATCATTATTTGGGGAGACGGAAGGGTTTACATCAGAGGAACTCCTGCTGCGCGAGCTCTGTTTCTTCTTTGTGTTAATGTTCCCCTGAACATGTATTTATTTATTTCATAGTTGCACGCTTGCTATCTGTTTTATAGGATATAAAACAAGATTATATCTGTCTCGGCAGCTTAAATTTAAAAGATTTACAAATTGAATAATGCCCTCCTCATTATCTAACTACTCCCATATGGCCACGCCCCTTTCTAGTCTCTCTCTCTCTAGGACGATCAGATGAGGAAAGAGGAGCTCTTTTTTCAAGGATAAATGTCTATGTTTAATTATGCAAAAAGCTGTCTTCTCTCACCCTGTGGTAGAGAACACCCAGCTGTTGATAAGATCTTCATTGTCTCAGAATATTAAACGTCTGTTATTTGATTCTCAAACTGCATTCCTGATCAATTGAACACGCAAGGATCCCTCAGATCTACACTAGCGAGACGGAAAGAGATCTTATAACGTGTATGGTATGAAATAAATCAGGACGGGAGGATAGAGTATTTAATCTCCGTTGTGTTTGCTCATTCTGTGTTTGTGGTCTCCCTTTCCAAATATGTAAAAGTTCGGACGAGTACTTCCTGTTAACACATTTTCTGTCAAAACAGCTTTTGGTCTCAAAGAGTCTCCAGATATTAATTGTATACTCTTGAAAACAATTGCCTGTTTAGATAGAAAATATAACTTTACGTCTGGAATCATCGCGTTCGGCCGCTAAAAGCATCCGGAAACAAATAGCACCCTCACCAAAGGTTCCGCTTCCTCTCGCGCTGCATCACTCGCATTGTTTAGTGTTTTATACTCGATATTAAAACATTGATTCACTCAATCTTACTTCATCTTCTTTATATGCAAGTAAAATAACAGCTAACATAAGTTCCTTTTTCAAGAGAATGCAAAACAACAGGGAAACCTTCCACCCGGAATTATTTATCAGGCGCACCAAATTCAATGTGTTCAGAATATTTCTAAATCGATTGGCCTCTCCTTTAACCATAAAACACAACACTGCTTTAAATTAAACAAGTTCCTCCAAAACAAACTTGATAAAAACATGTTTTACTTTTAAATATATAAAAATAAATAAAGTATATTTTCAAAGGACTCACCGAGTTTCAGTCTGTTCTTCAGCTGGAAGCGAGAACCGCAGCACGCGACTCAAACCCCGTTAAACCTATAAATGTGTTCAGTAATTGCAATTAAACTAACAAAAGAGTAAAACGGATATTTTTTTCGTGAAATGAACCGCGCGAGGCATCAGGTTTACAGCGCGGTCTGCCCCGGATGTGCTTCTGATGCACTGCTGACCTTGACCAGCAGGGGGGCGTATATCACTCACCGTTATAGCTGTTGATTCTGACGCAGTTTAAGCTTTTTCTTTCCTACTTTTAACCTTATTATGAGTTTATTCGAGTCAATTTAGGAAATAATCTGACTCTATCGCTCACTTTCACTTTGAACATTAATAACATTTATTAATTAGAGTAATATTATTTACCTAATTTAGATATGTGCTTTTGAATTTATATATATATAAATATATATATTTATAAATATATATTTATATCTCTCTCTCTCTCTCTCTCTCTCTCTCTCTCCTCTCTCTCTCTCTCTCTCTCTCTCTATATATATATATATATATATATATATATATATATATAACATTTTATCCAACAAACTGTAACGACTCTTAGTAAAAAACGTTTTTAGCTCTTTTGGGTTAGTGTGGATTTCTTTTAGATCTTCTCCAGTAAGGTTCCTTCTCCTCGTGGAATTATAAATTGGAAATTCTATCAAGATGTGTTTAATAGATAAAATACGCCGAGTGTTCAGCGAGAGCAGTCCTGGAGCACCAATCCCTGCGACTCTCTGAGAAAAGCCCCGCCCTCCTCAGCCTCTAATTGGCTGAAGCTCAAGGTGCGAATTTAGAACGAATCAATGATTCACTCAAAAAAAAAAATGTTTCCTTCAAAAGTTGGTCAGCCGCTTGAAACACGCGGCTAAGCATGTGCTGTATCGATCCAAAACGCTTGTTTGTATTAGTTTCTTTAATCTCACAGCAGTAAGAAAAGATTCAGTGTTACAGAACATCTCGATATAGAAATCCAGCATGCAGCACACCAAAGGCCCTTCAGAAAAGCACTCTCTTCAGAACAAAATCAGACCTGTTGAGGATTTCTGGAAAAGTTCTGAATGATTTCAGCCTAGAACAGATCTGAGTGCATGCTGTAGCTCTACAAGAGCCACATTTAACAACATTCCTTTTCTGTTTCAGGTACGATGATGCTACCAGTCTCATCCGATTCAATGATCTATGCTAAGCTAAGCTAACAGCACAGTCACTGGATCACGAGAACAACACCAGAGGAGATGGAGTGAGAGGCTAACTCCAAAACAACAGGATTAAACTATCAAACAGTGTTAAAATCACTTCTAAAAGAGTTCAGCAGATCTCCCAGACAAATAGAAAAGCTTTAAGGCACAACACCAAAAATATCCTCAAGCGCTGGTAAAGATTAGTGTTCATGACAGTATCTCAGAAGATTCAGCACAACAGTGAGGAGACCCCAAGAGAGGCGCTGATTAGAGGATGCTTTCAAATCCTGTCTGACTCTCGAGAGGAGCTCTCAGGAGAGGGACCTGCTGCTGAAGGAAGTGCGGCTGTAGCTGAAGGAGCTGAATCGGGATGCCGCTGTGGGCGAGGAGCTGTGGTCCACGCTGCCCCTCCTGGAGCCGCTTCTGGAGCCGGACGCAGACCCCGGGTTGGAGAGGTTGTAGGGGCTGCTGATGCCTCGGGAGGAGACAGTGGCCGCGGGGAGCATCCGAACACCTGTGGTCTCCTCACTCAGACACGCCTCCAGCGCCTCCTTGTAGGAGATGCGCAGCTTGGTTTTGGGGCAAGTGAGGGTTTTGGGGTGGTGGCGGGAGTCCTGGAGTCTCTGCGCCGCGCGCACATCCAGCCATCCCAGCTGCACAGCGTCCTCCAGAGAGCGCCGGCACCCAGACTCAGGGTCGAAGAGCCCGCCCGTAAGGTACTGGAACTCCAGGAAGCGCTGTCCGGCTTCGTACGGGAGCCACTTCTCTTTCACGGCTTCGGCAGCCGACATCTTGCGCTTGGATTTGACGTCTTCGAAGCCAATGTACGCTTTCTGCGCCGGTTTAATACGGTTGGCCATTTCGTCGTCGATGACGCCGAGGCGAGATGCCTCCTGGATGGACATGCGCCGGCCATTCTCAGGGCTCACGATTCCGCCAGTGCACGCCTGAGCCTCCAGAAGGCGCTGCGCCGAGATGGAATCGATCATGCCTCGCTTCAGGGCGTCACTGACACTGATCTTCTCCAGCTTCTCAGAGTCAAACACTGCTCCCACAGGGTTCTGCTCCTCGATGATCTCCAACAGAGGGGAGAGCTTGATGGACATGCTGGAGACGTGTTTGGCTAATGAAGCGTCCTGTGAGGAGGAGGAGCTGCTCTCCACTTTCATCATTTCTGTTTTTATTATCTGGCTGGGTGTCATTGTTTGGGACACGTATGAGGAGGAGATGGAGGTTGAAGAGGCAGAGGTTGAAGAGGCAGAGGAGGTGAAGGTTGAAGAGCCAGAGGCGGTGGAGATGGATGAGGAGGAGGAGGTAGGCTTTACAGCGCTCATAGTTTTGCTGGTGATCATATCTGCGAGCTCCGTGAGTGTGATGCCCCCGGACCGATACTTCTCCAGAGTTTCCCGCCCGATCACTCCCCTCTCCAGGAGTTCTGTGAGGTTGAACTGGTTTCCAGTTTGCCGGTCGTAAATAGCAGTGCAGCTGGAGCCGTCAGCAGCAGTGACGATCTTCTCCTCCCACTCACACTCCTGCTGTGACAGCTCGCGGAAGGTTTGGAGGTCGATAAGCTTCTTCTCGTACGCCTCCCTCACCGTCATCTCCTTGTTGCTCTCCGGATCCACGATCAGAACGCGTCTCTTACGCGTGGAACTCTTGGGAGGAGCTTTCTTCTTGTGAATGGGTAGGAGCACTAACCCCGTCTTCTCGTCAACCACGCACCGGCTCTTGAGCTCCAGGTAGCTTAGGTTGTCCTCAGTGTTGGGGTCAAAGAAACCCTTGGTGACGTCACCTTCATATTTCAGAGTTTGGTTCATGGTTTCGTCGAGGTATTTGCGCTGGTAGGCGACGTCCACATCTATGCGGTGGCTGTGCTCTGGGTCGATGATGCCGCCGCTTGCAATCTGAGCTTCTAGGAGTCGAATGCCATGTCCTTTCTCGATCAAACCACGCTCGATGGCTTCAAACAGGGAGATGCGTTTGGTGGATCCCGGTTCTTGGTATCCAGTGACGGCACGCTCTGCGCAGACAAGCTTGTCTTTGAACTCCACCCCCACGAGTCCTTTCCTGCACGCTTCCTCCACCGTGTAATACTCCTTATTGATGGGGTCAATCACAAACCCAGAGGCAGCCTGAGCCTCCAGGAGCTCCAGCGTGGTGCCGGGCCGCAGAAGGCCATTCTTCATGGCCTGGTAGAAGGTTAAGGTGGAGCCGCTGGCATCGTGCTGAATCCCAGCAATGCAGGTAGATTCCCGGAGGTACGCTCGCAGCCGCTGCTGGATGTCTTCACTCGTGATCTTCCCTTCTTTCAGACATTCTACATCCGATGGCTGCAGGAGCTTGGCGTCTACTAGATCCAGTACCTTTACTGGGGATCGGAGGCCTTGCACGGTGAGGGGCTTCTCTGGAACGGGGAGCAGGAGCAGGTTGGTGTGGAGCTCCGCTCTGCAGCGTTTCTTCAGCACTACGTAACTCACGCTGGAACCCGTTTCTGGATCAATGTAAGAGTCCAGTTTAGTGTTGAGCGCTCGATATAGATCCTCGTCGAGGAGGCCTCGGTTGAGGGCGGAGTCTTTGTGGAGGTAGACGCTCAGAACGGGATCCACGATTCCTCCGGCGGCTTGCTGAGCTTGCAGGAGCCGCAGAGCAGCTTCTCGAGGGATCAGTCCGGCTTTGACGGCTTGCCCGACAGAGAGGAGCTTCGCCGTCTGGGGGTCTTTGAAGCCAGTGCATGCGGCCTCTGCCAACAGCAGTGTGGGTTTATCCATGGCATCCACCAATCCACTCGCTGCCGCCTCCTCCACCGTCAGCTTCAGAGCGGACCGTGGGTCAATCAGGAACCCTGTCGCTGCCTGAGCCTCCAGCAGCCGCACTCCGCTCTCCTCTGGGATCAGCTTCTGCTCCACCGCGGTGCGGATGGGTATTTTATCCTTCTCTCCCACGAATAGCCCCGCGATGGCTCCCGTTCCTTTCAGATTGAGTCTGATATCCACCGACACGTCTTGCACGCTCCTCTCTCCACTGAGGAGCTGCTCCAGAGTGGCTTCACTGATGACACCACAGTCCTGCAGCTTCTGGGCACTCACTCTCTTTCGGATGCCTTCGAAGAGCAGCGAAGACTCATCGGGCCGGTTCGTCTGTGTGGATCTGCTCACTCCACTCAGCCTCTGCTGGGCTTCTCGAGTGCTCTGCACCTCAGCGCTCTCTCGCTCCACACTCTCCTGAATCAGCCGGTACCGCTCCTCTGCATCCTTCAGCTCAGTTCTGAGCTCCTCCGTCTGGGAGGTGCTGGAGCTCAGGAGCGCCTGCAGCCTGGATCGCTCAGAGAGGTGCTGCCGCAGCTGCTCTTCGTGACTTGAGCACGTCGTCCTCCACTGAGCAAACTCTGAGGCCACCTTCTGGTTCTCCTGCTGCAGCTGAGACTTGAGGCGCAGCTCCGCCTCTAGCACAAGCTTGATTCGAGAGAGTTCTCCGTCCTGGTTCTTCAGCCGCATCACCTCTTGTTCCATCTCCTTCATCTTCTGGAGGACCTCGTCCCGTTCCTGCTGGAGGCTGCTGCACTGAGACTGGGATGTCTGGATCAGGGAGGACGTCTGTGGACAGAGAAGCCAGAGATAGAGCAAGGGTTTAACCGCTTTAACTGCATCTGTTCACGAGAACATCTACGTCCTGAGAACATCTACGCCTCCAGATCCTCGTCAGAGAGCTTTCAGTGTGAGAGGAACTTTTTTGGAGCAATATAAAAACGTTTTTGGGAGGTTTGAACAAGGAAGTAACCCAAACAGAATATAAAATAAATCCAGATATTGTAACATTTTCACAATTTAAAGAGTTTATCCACTAAGTTCTCTCAGGCCCTCGTGAGCAGGACTGGATAAAAGGTAGCAAGCCCCGCCTCCAGAGAAAATATCAGAGCAATAAAAAAGTGATCAAAGTTAAACATAAATGAATAAACAATAAAATGCTTAACTTTACCCACACGATTCATGTTAAAGTTGTTAGAAATACATTTGAGAGCAAAGACTGCT
>UELW01000792.1:0-157679 GCA_900490495.1 Danionella dracula | reverse complement strand
CACATATGTACCACCTCTTGCCAAGTAGAAAAGTCACTTACAGGTTTTCGCCAAATCGTACAGGAAGTCGGCCATTTTGAAAAAAACCCACAATTTTGAAAAAACATCATCTTGCACTTTGACGAACTCCTCCTAGGAAAATTGCCAGATCGAGCTGAAAATTGGTGTGGTTACTCGGGAGACATTTGGGATGAAAAGTTATCAAAAGCGCAGCAGTTTGTAAAACGGTCTTTGGGTAGCGCCCCCACGAATTTCACCATTCAAAAATGTGCCGAAAATTGACATATTTGAATATATCTCCGTTCTAGTTATCCGTTGTCCACGAAAACGGCCTGACATGATGAGCTTGGAAGGCTGAATAAAATGATAGGCCGCAATGTGACAACGCTCTAAGATTAGCTCTACAGCGCCCCTGAATGTTACTAAAATAGATGTTTTAGCTGTTTTGACACCCTAAACATGTTAGAAACCCCACCAAATTTCGGCTAAACCTCAGCCTCAATAAATATAGTAATCTGACACTGTTTCTACAACTTTACTTTGGACGACAGCGCTGCAGCGCCACCTAGTATGCGAAAAAAGCTCATCTCGCATTTTAACGAACTCCTCCTAGGAAAATTGCCAGATCGAGCTGAAAATTGTCTGGTGACTCTTAAGACAGTATGGACAAAAAGTTATCAAAAACGCAGAAGTTCGTCGCACGGTCTTTCTGTGGCACCGCTTCGAATTTGAGCTTTCTCAAATGTATGGGGATAATGGTACTTGTTACTGTACCTCTCACATCCTTCATCCAATCAATGTCAAAAATTTATGGAATGATGAGCTCACCCCTCAGAACAAGTAGATATGCTTACTTGATGATACACTCATAGCGCCTCCTTCTGGCTGTATGAATTCCAAGGGATCCTAATGTATTTGTTGCTGTATCTCTTACATATTTAACTCAATGTACATGACAAAAAATTTGCATGATGAGCTGGTATTTCTAAATTGATTAATATGCTCATGGCATGAGACTGTTATAGCGCCACCTGGAGGCTTTATGAAATGTGTTTAAAATAGCTGTTGTCGTTAGGCAGTGAATGTAAAAAAATTATGGAATGATGAGCTTACCCCTCAGAACAAGTAGATATGCTTACTTGATGATACACTCATAGCGCCTCCTTCTGGCTGTATGAATTCCAAGGGAAATTAATGTATTTGTTGCTGTATCTCTTACAATGTACATGAAAAAAACTTTGCATGATGAGCTGGTAATTCTAAATGAAATAATATGCTTATGGCAAGAGACTGTTATAGCACCACCTAGAGGCTTTATGAAATGTGTTTAAAATAGCTTTTGTCAATAGGCAGTAAAAAAAATGGGGGAAAAATGAAAGACCAGGGGGTGGCAGCTTTGGCTAGTGCGGATGCGTCGTGCGAGGGCCCGCCCATCGCTGCTTGCAGCTTTAATTATTATTATTCTTTATCTGCCGCCAAACTCGCAAAATTCACCAACTAGGCGTGCTCGAAAACTCACCAAATTCGGCACTAAGGTCAAGCTCGCTGAAAATTGCGATCTGGCAAAGTCGGCGTGATCGTAGCATAAAAAATGGCTCTACAGCGCCCCCTTGAAAAACCGGGGTCCCTCTGCCAGTTTGACCTACAGTCACGAAAATCGGTACACATATGCACCACCTCTAGCCAAGTACAAAAGTCTCTGACAGGTTTTCGCCAAATCGTACAGGAAGTCGGCCATTTTGAAAAAACCCCACAATTTTGAAAAAACATCATCTTGCACTTTGACGAACTCCTCCTAGGAAAATTGCCAGATCGAGCTGAAAATTGGTGTGGTTACTCGGGAGACATTTGGGATGAAAAGTTATCAAAAGCGCAGCAGTTTGTAAAACGGTCTTTGGGTGGTGCCCCCACGAATTTCACCATTCAAAAATGTGACGAAAATTGACAAATTTTTGAGTATATCTCCGTTCTAGTTTATCCGTTGTCCACGAAAACGACCTGACATGATGAGCTTGGAAGGCTGAATAAAATGATAGGCCGCAATGTGGCACCGCTCTAAAAGTAGCTCTACAGCGCCCCCTGAATGTTACTAAAATAGATGTTTTAGCTGTTTTGACACCCTAAACATGTTAGAAACCCCACCAAATTTCGGCTAAACCTCAGCCTCAGATGAATATAGTAATCTGACACTGTTTGTACAACTTTACTTTGGACGACAGCGCTGCAGCGCCACCATAGTATGCGAAAACAGCTCATCTCGCATTTTAACGAACTCCTCCTAGTAAAATTGCCAGATCGAGCTGAAAATTTGTCTGGTGACTCTTAAGACATTGTGGACCAAAAGTTATCAAAAACGCAGAAGTTCGTCGCACACGGTCTTTCTGTGGCAACCGGCTTCGAATTGAGCTTTCTCAAATGTATGGGGGATATTGGTACTTGTTACTGTACCTCTCACATCCTTCATCCAATCAATGTCAAAAATGTACGGAATGATGAGCTGACCCTCAGAACAGTAGATATGCTTACTTGATGATACACTCATAAGCGCCTCCTGCTGGCTGTAAGAATTCCAAGGGATACTAATGTATTTGTTGCTGTATCTCTTACAATAATTAACTCAATGTACATGACAAAAAATTTGCATGATGAGCTGGTATTTCTAATTGATTAATATGCTCATAGGCACGAGACTGTTACAGCGCCACCCTGGAGGCTTAATGAAATGTGTTTAAAAAAAGCTGTTGTCATTAGGCAGTGAATGTAAAAAATGTATGGAATGATGAGATTACCCCTCAGAACAAGTAGATATGCTTACTTGAGTGATACACTGATAGCGCCTCCTGTTGGCTGTATGATTCCAAGGGATACTAATGTATTGTTGCTGTATCTCTTACATATTTAACTCAATGTACATGACAAAAAATTTGCATGATGAGCTGGTAATTCTAAAACGGAATAATTTGCTCATGGCATGACACTGTTATAGCGCCACCTGGAGCTTTCTGAAATGTGTTTGAAATAGCTGTTGTCAATAGGCAGTAAATGTAAAAAATATATGGAATGATGAACTTATCCCTCAGAACAGTAGATATGCTTACTTGATACACTCATAGCGCCTCCTGCTGGCTGTATGAACTCCAAGGGAAACTAATGTATTTGTTGCTGTATCTCTTACATTTTTTTTTTCTCATGTACATTAAGTTAAATTTGTAAGACCGCTGGGGGCGGAATCTTTGGATCCCGCGGATGCATCGTGCGAGGGCCCGCCCATCGCTGCTTGCAGCTTTAATTATTATTATTATTCTTTATCTGGCCGCCAAACTCGCAAAATTCACACACTAGGCGTGCTCGAAAACTCACCAAATTCGGGCACTAAGGTCAAGCTCGCTGAAAGATTGCGATCTGGCAAAGTCGGCGTGATCGTAGCATAAAAAATGGCTCTACAGCGCCACCGTTGAAAAACCGGGGTCCCTCTGCCAGTTCGACCTACAGTCACGAAAATCGGTACACAATTGCACCACCATCTAGCCAGTACAAAAGTCTCTGACAGGTTTTCGCCAAATCGTACAGGAAGTCGGCCATTTTGAAAAAAACCCCACAATTTAGAAAAAAAGCTCATCTCGCATTTTAACGAACTCCTCCTAGGAAAATAACCAGATCGAGCTGAAATTGGTGTGGTTACTCGGGAGACATTTGGGATGAAAAGTTTATCAAAAGCGCAGCAGTTTGTAAAAACGGTCTTTGGGTGGCGCCCCCACGAATTTCACCATTCAAAAATGTGACGAAAATTGACAAATTTTTGAGTATATCTCCGTTCTAGTTTATCCGTTGTCCACGAAAACGGCCTGACATGATGAGCTTGGAAGGCTGAATAAAATGATAGGCCGCAATGTGGCACCGCTCTAAAAGTAGCTCTACAGCGCCCCCTGAATGTTACTAAAATAGATGTTTTAGCTATTTTGACACCCTAAACATGTTAGAAACCCCACCAAATTTCGGCTAAACCTCAGCCTCAATGAATATAGTAATCTGACACTGTTTGTACAACTTTACTTTGGACGACAGCGCTGCAGCGCCACCTAGTATTGCGAAAACAGCTCATCTCGCATTTTAACGAACTCCTCCTAGGAAAATTGCCAGGATCGAGCTGAAAATTTGTCTGGTGACTCTTAAGACATTGTGGACCAAAAGTTATCAAAAACGCAGAAGTTCGTCACACGGTCTTTCTGTGGCACCGCTTCGAATTGAGCTTTCTCAAATGTATGGGGATATTGGTACTTGTTACTGTACCTCTCAATCCTTCATCCAATCAATGTCAAAAATGTACGGATGATGAGCTTACCCCTCAGAACAAGTAGATATGCTTACTTGATGATACACTCATAGCGCCTCCTGCTGGCTGTATGAATTCCAAGGATACTAATGTATTTGTTGCTGTATCTCTTACATAATTAACTCAATGTACATGACAAAAATTTGCATGATGAGCTGGTATTTCTAAATTGATTAATATGCTCATGGCACGAGACTGTTACAGCGCCACCTGGAGGCTTAATGAATGTGTTTAAAAAAGCTGTTGTCATTAGGCAGGTGAATGTAAAAAATGTACGGAATGATGAGCTCACCCCTCAGAACAAGTAGATATGCTTACTTGATGATACACTCATAGCGCCTCCTGTGGGCTGTATGAATTCCAAGGGATACTAATGTATTTGTTGCTGTATCTCTTACATATTTAACTCAATGTACATGACAAAAAATTTGCATGATGAGCTGGTAATTCTAAACGGAATAATTTGCTCATGGCATGACACTGTTATAGCGCCACCTGGAGGCTTTCTGAAATGTGTTTAAAATAGCTGTTGTCAATAGGCAGTAAATGTAAAAAATGTATGGAATGATGAACTTATCCCTCAGAACAAGTAGATATGCTTACTTGATACACTCATAGCGCCTCCTGCTGGCTGTATGAATTCCAAGGGAAACTAATGTATTTGTTGCTGTATCTCTTACATTTTTTTTTCTCATGTACATTAAGTTAAATTTGTAAGACCGGGGGGCGAAATCTTTGGATCCCGCGGATGCATCGTGCGAGGGCCCGCCCATCGCTGCTTGCAGCTTTAATTATTATTCTTTTCCGTCTTTCCGGGGACTTTTGGGTACCTGAACATTAATGAAAAGTCCCAGATTTTTGCACACATCTCAGACCTGGTGAAAATTTACGTTTGATTGTGTTTCGAAAAATGAATAGTAAAAAATGGCTCTATAGCGCCACCTAACGCGTTTGTGCAGCTGTTGCGCAATCAGTTTGTCGTAGGCGGATGAAATTTGGTACACATGTGTAAAGTACCAAGCTGCAACTTTTGCTAATATAAAACCTGTTTCCAAAATCGACAGGAAGTCGGTTTATTCGCAAAAACCGCTAAAAAACGGGCGTTTTTGCTCGTTCTAACTTTTTGATGACCTTCTCCCACAGATTTATCTAAACATCTCCAAACTTCTTGGGTATCATCATAAGGCATACGGCAAGTGAAATTGAGAAGCTTTATTGACTATCATAAAGTATGTGGTCGTAGCGGCGGGCCAATGTCCAAATTTCGAATCGAAACAGGAAGTTGTTATAACTCGGGCATAGAATATCCGATCCGGCTCAAACTTGTTTCATTCTCATCGTAGTCCAAGCCCGAGAACCAGGCATACAACAACGAACATAATCCGTTATAGCGCCACCTAGTGGCGAGCATTGAAAGTCTGTTTTTCATAGTTTTAAACCTTCTATTTCAGGGCAGTGTATTGCATACACTCTTAGAACTTGTCACATGCGTGTAGGACCTTAAGACCTACAAAAAAGTTCATTGGGTCGAGTTTTCAAAACCGAACGGAAAACCGGATATTTTAGGGTTATGTAAAAAAACACAGACTTCATACTTTGACAAACTCTCCTAGGCGAAATGCCCGATCCAGCTGAAAAATTGGTGTAGTTAGTCGTAAGGCATTAGGGGAAAAAAGTTATCAAAAGCTAAGAGTACGTCAAACAGCCTTGGGGTGGCGCTCTATAGCGCCACCCTAAGCGGTTTTGTAGCTGTTGCGCAACCAGTTTGTCGTAGGCTAATGAAACTTGGTACACATATGTAAATGACCAAGCTGCAACTTTTACTAATATAAACCATGTTTCCAAAATCGACAGGAAGACGAATATTCCACAAAAACTTCAAAAAGTGTGCATTTTCGCTCGTTTCAAACTTTGACGAACTCCTCCTAGGCGAAATGTCCGATCAAGCTAAAAATTGGTGTGGTTACTCATAATGCATTAGGGAAAAAAAGTTATCAAAAGCTAAGAAGTACGTCAAATGGTCTTGTGGTGGCGCCCCAGGACAGTTCAACCTTCAAAATTGTGCCAAAACAATTTACATATTTTGGACTTTATCTCCGTTCTAGGTAATCCACTATCAACAAAAAGAGCCTGCCATGATTAACCTTTTCAGTTGAACAAAAGGATATGATCACCTTGACTGCGCTCCAAAAATTGGCTGTACAGCGCCCCCTTATGTGTGACCAAAAACATCGCTTTAGCTGTTTTTTAAAGCTGTTGCTCAAGCAGTTTGTCGTAAGCGAATGAAATTTGGTACACATGTGTAAAGTACCAAGCTGCAACTTTTACTAATGTAATCCCTGTTTCTAAAATCGACTGGAATTCGGTTATTTCGCAAAAACCTCTAAAAAATGGGCGTTTTGCTCGTTCCAACACTTTGACGAACTCCTCCCACAGATTTTATCTAAACATCTCCAAACTTCTTGAGTATCATCATACGGCATACGGAACCTTAAAATTATAACTTTTTTCAGCTATCAAAAAGTATGTGGTCGTGGTCGCAGCCAAGGTCAAAATTTCGATTTGAAACAGGAAGTTGTTATAACTCGGGCATAGAATATCCGATCCGTCTCAAACGTGTCTCATTCTCATCGTAGTCCAAGCCCGAGAACAGGCGTATGACAACGAACATCATCCGTCATAGCGCCACCTAGTGGCGAGCATTAAAAGCGTGTTTTTGATAGTTTTACGCTTCTATTTCAGGCACTGTATTGCATACACACTTAGAACTTGTCGCATACATGTAGGACTATAAGACCTACAAAAAAGTTCCTTGGGTCGAGTTTCGAAACCGAACGGAAAACCGGATATTTTAGGTTTTGAGTACAAAAATATAGACTTCATACTTTGACGAACTCCTCCTAGGCGAAATGTCCGATCCAGCTGAAAACTGGTGTAGTTACTCGTAAGGCATGAGACAAAAAAAGTTATCAAAAGCTAAGAAGTACCTCAATCGGTCTTGTGGTGGCGCTCTTTAGCGCCACCTGAAGCGGTTTTGTAGCTGTTGCGCAACCAGTTTGTCGTAGGCAGTTGAAATTTGGTACACATATGTAAATGACCAAGCTGCAACTTTTACTAATATAAATCCTTTTTCCAAAATTGACAGGAAGACAGATATTTTGCAAAAACCTCAAAAAGTGTGCGTTTTTGCTCGTTTTAAAACTTTGACGAACTCCTTTTAGACGAAATGTCTAATCAAGCCTGAAAATTGGTGTGGTTACTCATAACACATTAGGGAAAAAAGTTATCAAAAGCTAAGAAGTACGTCAAATGGTCTTGGGGTGGTGCCACAGCAAAGTTCAACCTTCAAAATTGTGGAAAAAAAATTTACATATTATGGTCTGTATCTCTTTTCAAGATAATCCACTATCAACAAAAACAGCCTGGTATGATTAGCCTTAACAGGCTCAACAAAAGCATATGCATCACTGTGACTGCGCTCCAAAAATTGGCTCTACAGTGCCTCCTTACTGCCCCCTTAAATGCTACCAAAATCTTCGTTTTAGCTGTTTTGACCCATTGAACATGTTAGAAAGCCCACCAAAATTTGTTCGAAGGTAAAAAAACTCGAAAAAGGCCGGGAGGCGGTGCTTTCGCTCCGGCGGATGCATCGTGCGAGACCCCTTCCATCGCTGCTTGCAGCTTTAATTTAAAGTTATTTTTGCACATTAAGCTGTGATGTCTACTATTTTTCTTATTCTGTATCAGAATAAGAAATCAGCTTTATTGCTCTCTGTGTGTGTGTGTGTGTGTGTGTGTGTGTGCGTGCGTGTGTGTGTGTGCACAAGGAATTTCCTGTGGTACATTGGAGCCATCAGTGCAAACCACATAAGAACAGTAAAGTGCAGCACAAGTAAAGTACAACACATGGATGTAGCTTGCGTTTAGAGATGGGTTTGATACCTTAGCGTAATGCCCATGTACTGCTCTCTGCAAAGAGCTAAAACGATCGCATCAGTTCAAAAGGCAGAATATGCCACCATATTAAAAAAAAAAGTCACTAAGGGGTCTGTATAAGTTGAGATAAGCTGAGAATTCTTCCAGAAGCGGAGTGTTGATGGCGAGGGTTAGCGAGAACTTTACTGACCCTCGTGTAGTCACAGCTCACTTCAGCTTCGGTTTTCCTCCGCTTTACTTTGAGTAGCTGCTCAATAAAGTGTTAACTTGTACTAAAACTCGACACTCGAACCAAGTTGATCCCGTTCTGATCATCCATTAAAGGACTGTTTACTGAATTTCTCACTTGGTTTTCTGTGGAGGCAGAAACATAAAAGCAGTTAAACATTTACTGTAGAGCACACAGTTACAAACAGACAAAAATGATGAGTAATCTACCAAATAGATAAAAATAATGGAAGGATGAAGTCAGGGATAATGATTCAGGGATGTAGTTCAGTGGTAGAGCGCATGCTTAAAATGTATGAGGTCCTGGCATCCATCTCCAGCTTCTCAACAAGTGGCAACACTGATTTTCACCTTCTGTAAGTCGCTTTGGACAAAATGTGTCTGCCAAATGCATAAATGTTCAAAATATTGACTAGAATTGTACATCTAATCGATTTTTGATCACGATATTATCGGTCAGAAAAACGATATAATCAAGAAAAAACAATAATTGTGTTTGTTATCAACTTTATTCCTGCGCATGCGTACTAACTCACCACCGAAGCTCATTCAGGCACAGCTCTCTCAGTCTTGAGAGCTCGTTTATATGGTGATGGCATTATTTCTGTGATTTCCACCTACATTATTTCCCCGCAGCATTAGATCAATGTCTCTAGAAAACTCTCTGTTCAGTTATAGACTACTGAACACAGTAATGTGAATTATATCAGAGAGGGTTGCTCCATACGGAAAATAAACCAAACTATGAGAAGCAGTTTTTTCTCTAGAGCATTTTATAATGCTATTTTTCCTTCAGGACGTACCCATAGCTTCAGATAAACTCTTTTTTTCTGCATAAAACAAGTTTGTGCTGCTCAAAAAGAGTGAAAGTAACACTGTGGTGCACAAAACTGAAAGGCTAACGCTAGCTTTCTCCTTTTGTGTTTTGGTTATACAGAGAAATATATTAAGACATGACTTTTGGAAGGTCTTTTGAAGGACATAAAATGTGTGCGCTAATGCCGTATACATAACTGTATTAGAGTGTTTTCCGCAACGATACATCAGTGGCAAATCACAAGCTGTTTTCAGTGGGTCTCATTATTGCTTCACACAAAAAAATCCACTCAACAAAACTGCACGTAAAAACTGAATTTGATTTGACAAATTATTATTATAAATATATTCATTTTTGACTTTAAAAAGATGCTATTCTGGATTTTTGTAAATGAACTGTCATGTAGTAGACTGAAGGAACACCCAGTTCAAGATTTGAAAACGAAAGTGCTTTTGTATCAAATAATTGTGTTTAATAAAAAAAAAAAAAAGTCGACTCAGAGTCCCTGAAATGAGTCGTTATATAGATGAATCACAGACACAGACATGCAGAGAGGTAAAAAAAAGTTAATAGTTCATCTGCGTCTGTTTGTTGGAGACTGAACTGATTCTCTCTGGAGTAATGTTATAAGGAACTGGAACCATATTTCACCCGGGCCCTAAAAGCTGAGTAAATGAGCTGGTGAGCTCAACTTAAACGCTTTAATTTATCGTGGACAGCTGGATGTTGTGTTGATACTACTCTGTTTATTGGTTATCATTTCTCTCATAATGAAATGAATAAAACCCGAGCAGATAGATCTCAACTCCATGAACAGCTCCCGTTGAGTCACGTAGAGGAGGGTTTTATTATGAACGAGTCACTAAATGAATCGTTACATATTTTTTGACGTTGCATGAGTGTTAACCAATTACTGCAGACTAATGAACCTTTAAAAATCACAATAGGAACACTTTGCAGTCCTCACCGAGGATGACGTTGAATCTCCTGAATCGGGTCTTCTCATTGTTCATGATCTGTAGCTTAAAATAGCCCAAATCATCATCTGTGATCCGTCTGACGGTGAGAGATCCAGTCTGAAGATCCAGAACCAGTCTCCCTTGGAATCTCTCGTTTAAAAAGTGAACGCGCTCTGAATCCGCTTTAACAATGAGACAGTTTGTTGGTCCAAATGTCCACAAGATCTCATGACCTGGCACTATCTGTACACCAGTCCGAAGAGGGACATCTTCTCCAATCTTCACTGGCACTTGCCTCTCTGACCGAGAACGACGAAAAAGAACAAGATAGTGTTAAAATATGATTCTTAAATGTGTGAATGCATGGAATTTGTCATGACATTTTACAAACCATTGATAGTGACTGTGAATCTCTTTTCGATGGGTTTTGTTCTTGTTCTGTTGCTGCAGATGTTCCTCCCGGCACTGATGATTCTAAGCTTATAGAGTCCTGAATGTATTTTTCGCGTGTTGCTGATGGTGAGGTCTCCGATGTCATTCAGACTCAGTTTGGAAAGGAACCTCCAATCAACAGCTTCATGTGCTTTTTTCATGCCCTCTTTTACTTCAGCAATGGCATTTCCTTCATAGAACCACTCTACTGCTTCATAGCTCTGTAATCGTGTGAGGTCTGTGCATAGAGTGACAGCAGTTCCCTCCATCGCGGACAATGCTTCCCCTAGCAACAAAAGCAGAAATGTTACTGGTGCACATAGTTACAATAGAAAACTGTAAATTTGCTTTGGTTTTGAGATGATGGTAGACAAGAAAATAAACTTACCCCTTTGCATTTTTAGCCTTCGAATCCTTATGTAAGCGTAAATAAAGGCAGCCGTAAGCAGAACACAAGGTATTAAAACACTGAAAGTTATTCCTGTAATTGCACCTGAAGAAATCTGTGCATCTGAATGAGATGGAGAGAGATAAATGTCAGTAATTCTGATAATAAATACTATATAGTCGGCAAGCTAATCTTTAGGTAGCTGAGTGAGACTGGAAGACGTAGTCGACGCGCGTTAGACTACTCAGACACGCATTAAACACGCAGACGTATTAATTTATTTAGTCCCTTTTTTATTCATCTGCGCCGCTCCAGGTAGTGTTAGTGTACAATAGCGGTCAAAACTGTGCAACCTTCCTCCAGAAACACCCCTCGGTGAGGAAAGGTTCCTCCCTTTATACCCCTTATTACTTATACCCATACTTAAATCACCAAAAATATAAAAACACAGGTATGGCTCTTTCAAATACATATAATGTCTGAAATTGATTCACAAAAATGCTTACAAAACAGGAGAAAATGATGGGGGTGGATTTATGAAAATCATTTTTAAAAGACTATCTAAGGAGTCACGCTTTTATTTTTTAAGCCTCAAAAATGTTTTGTGTTTTAGAAATGTGGGATGCAAAATTAATCATATTTACCAAGCTTTCCAACCTTTGTTCTTCACAAAGCATAAATGTGTTTTTATTTATGCTTGTTTACCCACATCAGAGATGCCTTTGCAAACCTACGGAACGCAAAGAAAACTTAATTTCAAAGATCACGCTCATTTGATTTCGAAGAAAGAATGGCTACTACTCTACGCCTTGGTAGAAGTTTCCTTGAAATTGGGACGCATGCCAATATTTGCG
Source organism: Danionella dracula (assembly GCA_900490495.1). Lineage (NCBI taxonomy): Eukaryota > Metazoa > Chordata > Actinopteri > Cypriniformes > Danionidae > Danionella > Danionella dracula. The sequence continues at coordinate 145,732 of UELW01000792.1, read as the reverse complement.
GTGGGGTCTGCTTCTTTTAATGATTAATTCAAGAGAAGCTACTCTTCTTTAGCAAAACCGGTTGACAGACTTAAAATAAAACTAACAAAATGTTTCCTTCTGTTTCCTTCTCTTCCAATCAAGTCCAAACAGGATGCAGTGCATTTTTTTGGTTATTTGACAAATAAGAAAACAGCTTACTCATACGCATCTCATAGATCTACTCACCAGTGACAGAAACGAAGAACCTCTGTAAGCTCTCGCTGCCTCCGATCTGCAGCTCGTACAATCCGGAGTCTGTGGTTCTGGAGTGTGTGATGGTCAGAGATCTGGTCTGGTGATCCAGCTTCAACCGGCCTCTGAATCGCTCATCACGATCGCTCACTACGGCTTTGTTTAGCTCCATGTAAACCTTAGCCAGCAGAACACCTTTATCTCCAAACCTCCAGAGAAGCAGCGCGTCCTGTGCTATTTCTGCATCAGGGTTTAGATTGATATGCTCTCCCGCCGTCACTGATATCGACTTGGATTTCAAACCATCATCTTCCTGGTCCACAGCTGGAACACAGAGTTTTTTTTAATATATATTAACAAAATCTCTTGAGATTGAAAACGAATCGCTGTCTCCAGTTTTTGATTCTCACAATTCAGAGAAATGGATATTTGAAGCACATCTTATGAAATTGGATACCCCAGCGAGCCTATATATGGTTTAGTATGGAAGTAGGCCATTTCGGACTTAAGGTCTGGACTTGCAGCTTGCTAAATTTGCAAAAACAAGTTTTCCCTTTAAATGCAAATATTGCACTCGTTGCAGCAGCATTCACCCACTAAATCTTTTCTCACACAGCATTGGCAGATTGGACTACTTTTGTTTGTATTGAGCCAAAAGTTGTAAAATGTATATAATTTAAATTTAAAAATTTGGGATGCTTTTTAGAATATTTAAATGTAAAGTGTATGAAAGACACACAGATTTAAATATATGAGTATATATATATTTTTAAACAGCTGAAAACTAAAGACTTACTCTTTATATGTAAATAAATTATTTAAAAATATACACATTTACATGTAAAAAAAAAAAACATACTTTAATATTTGATTTTGGCCCCTTTTAATATTTTCCATCTTCATGTCAGCTTTCTTCCCTTTCGGGGTCTCCACAGCGGAATGAACCGCCAACTCTCTGGCATATGTTTTACGCAGCGGATGCCCTTCCAGCCGCAACCCATCGCTGGGAAACATTCACACACACTGTTTCTGATTTTGAGGCTGCAAAGTGTTTTTAAGAGTTGATTAAACATATATGAGAGCGCAGGTCTCTGTAACATTTTTTGTAGTTGGTAGAGAAATCAAAATATAATCCCAGAGCCCAGCAACCGTTTCATCTCCTCCGCTTGAGCCAACAAAACAAGGACGAGGTGCTTTTGGTTTACTTTGGATAATATAGAGTTTAACACTGGCTTGCAGAATTAGAAATCACATACTGCATCTTTAATCTGGCACATTTTCTGGATAAAAATAGCATAGGTTTGTGCTTAAAATATCTAAATATTGTGATGAACTTTAGAGTGACTTATAATGAAAGTGCTTACTGGTAATGGCTACATTAAATATCTTGGAGACAGTTTCCTTTTTAGTAATGCTGAGTTTGTACATCCCAGAGAGAGCGCTTCTGCTGTTGGTGATGGTGATGGATCCAGTTTTTTGGTCCACCTGCAATCTGCTTCTAAATAACTCATCCTCACTTTTAAAAAACGAGGTAAAGTCATCCTTTCTCTCCATGTGTACAACAAGCGTAGGGTTAGGTCCAAACAGCCACAGGATGGTGTCCTGGTTGAGTATCTCAGAAAGATTCGAGCGCAGGGTAAAAGAATGCCCTTCGACCACAGACACATGCTCGGTTCCATCTGCCATGGAAACCGGAAAACCTGGGAAAAATATCACAGTTTTACTGATGCAGAAAAATTAACACTCTCATCTTCTAAATGAAGAGCTAGCATTGCAGTCTCCTTTACTGCGTGCGCATTTGTAACGATATAAACCGGACGCTAGGTTTTATTTTACTTTTTAAAACACTTACATGATACTGATAGTAGTATGAGCAGCCCCCGCGTGTTCATTAGGCTTTGTAGTCCTTCGAACGAGTTGAGAATGGTTTTAGCATTGACTAGCTGCTAAGACGAGCGAGTTTTGTGAAGTTTTCGGCGAAGTGGCCGCGCCCCTGATTGCGCAATTACGCAAACACCACCCATGCACCCTGCTCCATTTTATTATGTGCATTGTTTAATGACTGTTTTGATTATTGCACTAAATTCCAACTCCATGTAGTTGGTATAAAGTGGAAACAAACCTCTAAATTTCAGAAACTTTGCTTTGGGCCATCACCAGGGAATCACAGAAGTGTCGATGTTGATTATTAGGGTGCCATCATATGACGGCAAATCCGTGCCATTAATCGAGTGCGTGTACACTCAGAATTTAAATTAAATAAACAATTTTTCGCTGCTTCTAAAATTAATATTTAAATAGTAGTAAAATATGAAGTTAAATAAATTTGACCATTAATCCCTGCTTGGAAAAATAACTTTGATTGAATTTAGTAAAATCAGGAATAAAAATACAGTTTCTTGTAGAAATAAATTATCAAAATAATGCAGTAATCCAAACCCTAAACTCAACAAATTAATCAAAACCAGGATTCAAATCTGAAATTATACATTTGCATTAGACTCTAGAAACGCAGGCCTAGTTTTGTCAAAACAGTAACATTTAATTACTATTTAATTGAAAACTCACAAAAACTAGATAGAAACAGATAGAAGATAGAAACAGATAGAAGATAGAAACAGGACATATAACGTCAACTTTAATAGTGGTCTAATTTGACATTAACAAAAAGTACCAAATGAAAACTGCCCAAATTAAACAAAGTTGCTTTAATCATGACATTTTTAGGGGAATATTTACAATTTTAAATTGCCCCACAGGATGTTAGTATGCTCTCATTTCAGTAATATGTAGCTGACGTTACTTAGATAGTTAGATGATTTTCAACATCAGATTATATGGTGGTTTTTCAAATTAGCATAAAGCTGAAAGATATAATAACTTTTTTTTAACAGTTTTAGCTTGACAAAGCATTTTTTTCGACAGCAACAAGGATCAGGAAGTTTGTTGACCAAATGGTAACCCACCTCTTACACGACGTTTTCACTCTTCATGAGACGTCAAAACCACTCAGCTTGACATTTCCTGAGAGCGCTTGAACCTGGAAGCGTTATGGTTAGAGCATTGGTTTGGTTTCTTGTGGGCTTTTGCAAGCTGGTTGGTAAGTTTTGACGGATTAATAAGAGATACATTAGAAATGTGAACATTTTGTGATTTGCTTAACCTTAAATGAATCGTCTTCACACAGAAATGTTGTGTTCACAACAGTTTCAAAATGTTTTCTCTCCAGACATGAGAGAGGAAGTGAAGTCGATGTCAGTGATGGAGGGAGATTCTGTCACTCTACACTCTGATGTTGATGAAGGTCAGAATTATCTCTTAATTCAGTGGACGTTTGGAAGCTCTCGAATCGCTCAAGCCAGCAAACTCTCTCAGATCAACTCCACGTACGAAGGGCCGGACGGAAAGTTTGCAGATAGATTAAACCTGGATCAAACGGGGTCTCTGACCATCACAGACAGCAGAATCACCGACTCTGGAGTTTATCAGCTCACCGTAATCAGCAGAGAAACCAGATACAGGAGTTTTAACGTTACCGTCTACGGTGAGTAGCACAAAAAGAGGATTTAAACAGTCTGTAACGTTTCAAAACGTGTCTTCATCAGCGCCTACACAATCTTCTGCGTCTCCAGAAATGTCCTCAAGCTCCAGGTTTGTCTTGTCCACCGTTGAAGGGAATAATTCAAGTACAGAGATCATGACCAGCGCTGAAGGCAGCCAGTCATCTTCAGGTATGATGTTTAGAATTGTGCGAATCTGAATAGAGACTTGAAAGACGTTCACATTTAAAATAAATCAATTAAAAAAAACTTAAACAGATTTTTAATTTAGGAGTCCAACTGAAAGAGTCTGTTTAGGAGGGAAAATAACTACATTCACCTTTGATACTTTACACCTTGAAAATTCAGGAAATGTGTTCAGAAACTTTAAAGTAAACCTTTTTTTTTTTACTTTTTAAAGTGTCAATTTTAGGGCAATATATACTATTTGTTTATCATATATTATATGTTACAACTTTTTTAGATTAAGTATGAGTTAACCCTTAAATTTTTAGTTTTTGGGGGCAAATGACATTTTAGTCAGCGTTCAAGCTCAAAATGGAAAGTAGTTGTACAGTTTCTCATAATTTTAATCCTATAATTGTTTTTACAAAAAAAGTAAAATAAAAATAACTGTTTTTTTATTAGGCCAACTTAAATTTCTCATTTTTAGGGAAATATTTTTAATGTTTAGTTGCGCCAAATTTTCTTTTGTTCCGACAATTTAGAGCTTAAAAGATTTACAGTTTTGGAAAACTGAAATGTGAAAATCCTTGTGAAAATACTCATAAAAAGGAAATAATTAAATGATTGTATCCATCACCATGCTCTCGCACAAATCTACAACACCAAGTTCCCTTTCAACTAATAGTTTCTTTGTCTCATTTTTTAACTTTGGAAAAGACTTAAGAACAAAATATTTTTTGTTGTTGTGTTTAGAACTCACTTTGATTTGGGCGAAGCCAAATTTGTGTTCTGCCAACTTTACTTTTGTTCTAAAAATGCTTGAAATCTTAGACATCTTAGTGGTATAAAAAATTATTCTGTAAAAAAAGGTGGTTAAAAACTAAAGTATCGAATTCAACTGACTTCATTTGGATTTTAAGATTGTTTAAGAGGGAATTAAAAAAATGCACCAATCGTCTTTGATCTGTTAAACTAGGCACGTTTTAACACAAACTGTTTATTTCTCAGCAGAAACTGCTCTCAGAGCTCGAGAGCATCAGCAGAGCTTGCACTTTAAAGCTTGTCAGCATTTTAATGCAGAAAAACGAGGGCAGCTTTTTCCGCCAGGTCAAAATATTAAAGACTTCAGAAGAAAACCACAACACATGCAGCGCAAGAAGGTGTTGCATAAACCGACGCCTTGCGCTTAAATAAATCAGGAGGGGCGCAAATGTGCTGTTGTTTGCTTTTTTGTTTAAAGCTTGCATTTGATCAGCTCATGTTTTTTTATCATGCACAACTTGCTTCTTTCACACGAGAGGGTTTCGCTAGAACAAAACCCCTGACGGGCGACAGGCACCTGCAATAAAACTAAAAAAAATCTCTAGTAAAGGACGAAAAAGTTCACAGATGAAAAAACTAGGTAACTTGGTTTTTCAACATCATGAATGCACAAGATTCTAAACTATTGAGTATTAAAAGTAAACTTACACTAGATGTTTATCTGGAATATAAATCTAGTGTTTTAAAGGAGAGAATATTTTCTTAGTTAAGTTATGCCCTCTGAAATAGTTTGTTTTCTATATTATTTCACTTTAAAAATTACTTTATGTAAAAGTCTAATTCCCTTTAAAGAGAGACATGCTAGCTGAGATTCTGAACTTGTTATAAAGTCTTCCGGTATGCGGTCTCTTTCCTCTTAAATAGATTCTTCTGAACGTAAACCATGCAGAAAAAGGATGAGAAATGTATTTATGGAAACTTATAACAAAACTAAGAGTTGGTTTTAACAGCAATAAATTAACAGTGAACATAGTTGTGTAATTATGTTAGAGTAAATTATTTCAACACGAGTGAGAAGCTACTAATGTCTATAGTTCAGTGTTTCCAACATTCTACAAACATCTTTTATAAGTTTGCACTCAGCTTAAATAGAGAGTTGAAGCAGAGCAAATAGTAAAATGTGTCAATTTAGCCTGGAGTTCATTAAATGAATATTTATCCTTGTGATCCTAAATAAGATTTATCGTGAAAAGATTGGAAACATTTTTAATAACGGTTTTACTTTAGCTTTAAACCACCAAAACCGTTTACGTCTTTAAAAAAACTTTTGGATTTATTCGTCAAACTTTGAGGTTTTCAGACATTTATTCTGTATTTGGTTTTTGGATCCTAAAACAACGGTTTATAACACAAACTTTCACATTAAAGAAAACCTTTTAACAATTATAAACTGAACAATAAACCTCTTGACGGGACTAATAAAATCTTTTGATATTTCAAGCGATGACCGTGAGGCCTTACACAGTTCTTGTTCCTCTCCAGACCCCGCCCACTGCTGTGGCTCCACTGAAGCTGTGATCCGATTGGTTCTTTCCGCTCTGGTGGGCGTAGCTACCGTGTCTTTTCTGGTTTATGACTTCAAATCTACAAGAAGGGGGCGTCACGGTGGCGCAGTGGGTAGCACGGTCGTCTCACAGCAAGAAGGTCGCTGGTTCTAGGCTCGGCTGGGGCAGGTGGCATCTCTGTGTGTAGTTCTCATGTTCTCCTCGTGATCGCGTGGGTTTTCTCCGGGTGCTCCGGTTTCCTCCACAAGAACAAAGACATGCGGAATAAGTGAATTGAGTAAGAACGATTGTCCATAGTGATAAAGTGTGAATGTGTGTGTGAATGTTTCCCAGCGATGGGTTGCGGCAGGGAAGGGCATCCGCTGCATAAAACATATGCCAGTGAGTTGGCGGTTCATTCCGCTGTGGCGACCCCGAAAGGGAATAAAAGCCGACATGAAGATGAATGAATGAATGAATGAATGAATCTACAAGAAGAGAGCTGAAGTGGATGGAAGACACCAGATCACGGCTTCACACAAGAGAAGCTCTCAGACGGACAGAAGATCCAGATTTGTTTGAGTGACATTTAAAAAATCTGTTTTATCTGTTTGTTTTTTTTTAAGAAATAGATCCATGTTTGATGATGTTGACAGATGAGTTTAAGAATCAAAATCAGAAGTAGAAAATGTGTTATTGTGACTTCAGTCCTATTTCTGTCTGCATCTTTAGTCGTCCTAAAAAGCCAGATTTTTTTTTAAAATTCTGCTGCATAAAACAATACAGCTAAATATACAACCACTAGATGGAGCTAGAGACTCCTAGACGCTGTGATTCTACCCAAATTCTGTGAGAAAGAATATATTCTTAAAGAATTTGACTCTAATCAAATAGGAAAAATTGCCCAAAATGTAGAAAAAATCACTTCAAGATTATCAATGAAATATATCCAACACATTTTTAAGAAGGAAATTTAATTTGGAGCTTAATCAATGTGCCTTTTGTGAACATGAAATTGAAAACCTCAATCATCTTTTCTTTCAATGCGAGTCTGTTTCTATATTCTGGAAAAATATGCAAAAATGGTGTTTAGTTAAAAACGTTGAGATACTCTAACATTAGATATAGTCAAATTAGGTGTTTTCTACAAAATAAAAAAGTGAACTTGTTATAAATAATCTTTAAGTGTTAAGCAGATTTGTGATTCATAAATGTAGATATTTGAAGTTGAAATTCTGTCTGAGGAAAGTCTGCGAAGCTTATTAAACATAAATCTGCTAGTCAACTGCGTGAGAAAGTAGCTGAGTTTGATATACAGGTAGCTCCTTTTTATAATTCTGCTTTGGAATGTTACTTGTGTTTTTTTTTAATTAATGTTATGTCTTTTTCTTTCATTATAGTCTTTATAATAGTGACTGCACGAGTTTATGTTGATGTTCTCTTATGTTATGTGGAATATTGCTCTTTGGTGTATATTTGGTTCTTCAATTTAAAAAATTGTTTTATATAAATAAATACATTTTAAAAAGCACTATGCGATTCTTCACCACTAGAGGTCCCTCTGGAGTTTTAAAATGACATATCTGAACCCACTGGTGTTCTAAACTAAGGGTGCAATCACACGTGCCTCGTTCCGTTCAACAGAATAGAATTAGAGTTTATTTCTCTTTTAGCAACCATCATATTTTGATTGTTAGATCGTAATCACAGTTTATCACAATTATTATGTGTTTGTTCATTTCAAAACATTATTAGTTTTAGCAAATCGCATGAAAACGCCTTGTATTTTACAGCGTTAGTTAATTCTACTTTGTAACCAAATAATACAGCATAAAATAAAATAAAAATAATAATAAAAACAAACAATAATCGTTTTCTCTCTTTCGATGTAAAAATTAGGGGTCAGTGGAGTTATAAAATGAAAAAACATTTAAACTTGTTCATCAACTAGGAATTACTGTTTATCAAACTATTCCAGCAAATCATTTACTATTCAGAGGAATATATATATTCATCAGTATGGATGTTATTCACTAACTTTCTAAGTCGATTAAAAAAAACACAAGTTACTTTATTTGCTTTTTGATTGAAGATTATTATTGTCGATTATTATTTTATTATTGTCAAAGTCTGAAGATGATAGAACCCTGGCTCCAGCAGGCCCCTGTGATCCTAATTAGGATTCATCGTTAAAAGACTTTCGGAGTCAATAAAAAAAAACACAAGTTACTTTATTTGCTACTTGATTGAAGATTATTATTGTCGATTATTATTTTATTATTGTCAAAGTCTGAAGATGATAGAACCCTGGCTCCAGCAGGCCCCTGTGATCCTAATTAGGATTCATCGTTAAAAGACTTTGAGTCAATAAAAAAAAAACACAAGTTACTTTATTTGCTACTTGATTGAAGATTATTATTGTCGATTATTATTTTATTATTGTCAAAGTCTGAAGATGATAGAACCCTGGCTCCAGCAGGCCCCTGTGATCCTAATTAGGATTCATCGTTAAAAGACTTTCGGAGTCAATAAAAAAAAAACACAAGTTACTTTATGATGCTTGCTTTTTTGAATGACTATATATATAATAATTGGAGATGATCAATTATTGTTGAAAACTATGTGATTATTGTCAAACCCATCACATTGATCGATTGTGGAAACCGAGAAGTAAAGAAGCCTTATAATTGATGATGTTGCCTTATAAATTGACAAATCTCTTGAAAATCAGTACCCATCTCATTAAAATGTGTTTGGGTAAGACAACACATCAATGTGTGGCCTGATTACTCTTTGATGGCTGGTAAATCTTATATAAAATCGTATTTATCGTGTAATGTTAACACCGAAGCGGAGCATGTTCAGAAAGTATGTTGCCATGGTTACCTAACTACCTTGAAAGAATCCTTTGCTTTTGGAACCAAAATCTCGGGATAACCGCAAACTTACCGTCTAACTAGGGCTGGGCAATATGGCCACAAAATATATCCCAATAATTTTTTTTCCGTATCAGTTGATATCGATAATTATTAGTCTTTGCTCTGTAGTGAAAGTTGTACAAACCTGATCATTAACTGAGGTTTTTAACTATTTTTATTGACAAAACAAGGCAAACATTTTCTAAACATGAACAGCTTAAGGTACTTTTATTGTACTTTTTAAATTGTTTCAATAAATCAGGGCCAGATTAATTATTTTTTTAATGATGGGAAATTAATTCTTTTAATTGGATTAGACCCAGTTTCAGATAAATTGTTATTAAAATGTATTCATAACCTGTAAAAAAAGCACAAATACTAAGTATTTATGTGCGTTATCTAATTATATTATTATTATATGTAAAACTCACACATTTAAATATTTTGAACTATGCTTTTGTTTATTTAAGCCATAATTTTTCCTCTTTCAGCTCAACTTTACTTTCTCTAAAGAAGAGCTGATAATCCTTTTATTATGATGCGTTTCCTGTTTCTTCATGAAGAGAAAGAACTAAATCTGGGCTCAAGAGAACGAGCTGCTGTGATAAACCTACATGTGTTTGGGCTTCAAACGCCACTCTCTGTTTCTCTTCGCTGTTAGTGTGAGCGTGTGTCTCAATACGTTCAAAAAATGATATCAGTCAACGAGCTAAACCAATCCGAAGCAAGAGTTTCTAAAAGCCAGGCTTCTGATTGGTGTCGTGTAACACATTAATAATAAGTGTTAGGATGCGGGAACATCCCAAACGGAGAGAATATAGCTTTCATTTGTGGAAAAGTTTTTAAATCTCAGAGCGTGTTTTACCTCACACGACTCTGGAGGTAATTTAAACATTATATTATGACGTTATCGAACTCTCGATTGACTTCTCTATGTTGTCTTATCGAGAAAATGTATATTGATGATAATTACCAATATCTAATAATCCCCTAGCCCTACTTCAAACATAACCACATTTCTGAAATACATCCCTAAATTCTTCTAAACTAAAAGTAACACTTTGTTTTTTCATTTTTAACCAACTAATCCTCTTTTCTGCGCTGCATATTTCCTCTCTGTGATGACATCACTTTCTTGTAGACAGAGCTTCTGAGACAAAGAATAATGAAGCTCACAGGGTACCACACCAGCCCCCAGCGTCCCATCCCAGCGGAACATCACTCAAACAAAAGACCATCAGCTCAGAGAGTTAGAACAATATCAGGTTTAATTTTCACTTATACACCATACTTAAAAGCAGCGAAAACAATAAAAACCAACGTAAAAACAAGCTCAAGCTGCGACTGTTCCCTTTGGATGAGTACAAAACAGAGTATAATACACGAACGGACTCACAGGAGGCGAGGCTGCTGGGAAATGTAGTGTGTTCTCTGAGGAATGCCAGAGGGAGGGCTCACTGCAGCAGCTCCTCCCAGCGGATGGGTTTGGAGAACACCTCCCGCTCTAGCCACAGGTCGTAGTTGGACAGGAAGTCCTCGGGGAGCTCCACCCGCTGTCCCAGGACGCTCTGCAGGCAGTTATCGACAGGGAGGAATTCAGGGTGGCTCAGGTTGCGCTCGTAGCGGCGGCAGTTGAAGCGCTCGATGCTGGCACGCAGGGCGCATTCCTCCGCCTGGAAATCCCACGGACGCGCATCCAGATCTGCTGCCAGAGAGAGAGAGCTTGGCATTCGATGTCCAGGAATACATTTAATATTTTACTGTCAACTACGTAATTTTGATTTTAAGGTTTCTCTCAAACCGTCTCCTCACCGTTTCCGTACGCCCAGTCGTCGTTGAGGCGATGGCGCACCTTCTGGTAGATAGCAGACATGGTTTTCATGTTGCTCTTCCTCCACTGCCGCCCCAGATACTTGGTCTGCACCTTCAGCAGCTTGAGCACGTACAGCTGCATCATGGCCTGCTTGACCTTCAGCGCCCTCTTCAGGATAGGAGCTGATTTGAACACCACTAACATCTAAAAATGGTGGGAGAAAGTTAAGGCGGGCAAGTTTTTCCACCAAATTCTGTTAGTTGAAGACTCACCATGGTCCTGGAGTGCTTCCATTTGGTGAGTTTGTTGAGAATGCGCAGAAGATTGATACACGAGAACAAGTTCCTCCAGCAGAACTGGTTATTATCACCCGCTTCCTGCAATAACAAACAAGATTATACAGTAAAATTACAATAGAACACAATCAGAAGATACTTCAATTACAATTCAAATTATTTATTTATTAGTGATTTTATTCCATTAACAATTGGCTCCAAAAAAAGTGTAAACACCAAACATAATGCATGATCTGAGAATTTCATATCTTTAAGGCCTTGGGTTGAAAAAAAAGATTTGGATTTTGAAACTGCATAAATCAACAAACAATGTGGATGTTTGGGTTTTCTGTTATGTTTGTAAATCAGTATCTAAACAACTGAAGAGACAATAAATAAGCTGGAAACATTAAAAAATATATCATGTTTTGGAATTCCATTAAATAATAAAGAATAAAAAAATCACAAAAAATCAGAACAATAACTTTGGCACAATAGATATGAAGATCATTTACATTTTTAAGTAATTTAATCACATAAATCGACCAATAAATCAAAAAATGGTTTGCTCTCAATAGCTTTAACAAGTGTACAAACTTCTCTTCTTCTGTAGGAACCTACAAGTGCTATTCTACTAAAGCTACTCTTCTTCTTTATAAACAAGTGAGCGTCAGAATCTTGTGTACTCAACAATCTCAGCTGAATCTAACATCAGGGGAGAAAAACACTTGGATTAAAAGCTCTAATTAAAAACCTTTCCGGTGTGCATGAGCCCTTAGAATCTTGTATTAACACCCGTCTCAATCTCATTTCAAAAGCTGCGAAGAACACACATTAAAGAGAGTGTGGAGGGAGCCGAAACAAAAACTCAGATAATTGTTTTATCCCCTGCAGCAACAAGTCTGCTCCCGAAAACAGAGAGATTTTTGTCACCTATTTTATTTATTGGAAGCCACGTTTAGCATGGAGCTTATCTTTGAAGTTGTGGACAGCACAGTTTTTTTCTCACCAGACTCTCAGCGGTGAGCTCGGGAAGCTCATGAACGACGCAGTGAGGAAAGTCCAGAGCTGAAATACTGAACAAAAAACAAAGGGTCGCTCATCATCACGCACAATGTTTTTTTTTTAAATACATATATAAAACTTGTTCTAGAACTAAAGTCACCTGTTTTTGGCGGTGATGTAAGACATGATGTTCTGGTTGAAGAACTTGAGGATCAGTGGGATGCAGTTAGCAAACACCAGATGCTGCGCCATGTACTCAAACTGAAAAATTCAGAGTCATAAAGGTTAAAAAATTAAGTACATGTCATCAGCTCGTAAGATATTCAAACACAACTTCAAGAATGGATTTCATCAGCTTCAAAAACTGATTTGTTACATCACAGAAGAACTCACATGTGTTTGATTTCTCATAAAAAAGACAGTAATATAGTTAGGACGTAAGAGATGCTCGTATAATGTGTACCTGGTAGACATGATTGAGTTTGAAGTGTTTGAGCAGCAACAGTAAAATGGCTGAAATGGCTTTAACGATGATTTCTTTATGACGATTCACATCCACACCCAGCTTCATGCTCTGAAGAACTGTCGTGCTGCAGAGACGACACAGAAAGGAATTCTTTGTTGGAGATAAAAATTAACAACATAAATGTTGTAATGATTCAAGCATTTATGTCTGGAACACAAAGACAAAGATTTTTTTTTCTAGAGAGGGTGTCAGGGTTATTTATAGCGAAGTGGATATTTTTAGAGCATCCCCTGAGCTCAAGGTTTCCATGACAACATTCTCAAGAGCCGGATGTGACTCACTGGTTCAGCTGTAAACACAATATGTGGGTCTGGGAGAAAAACTCTAATTCATAAGAGATTTAGGATTGAAAATCGCCATTTGATTCATTCAGACAAGGAGCTTTCATTCTATGAACCACTTAATTTCTCTGCAAGTCACTCAGATTCTGCGAGAGTGAGTCCGATTCCACGAGGGGCACTCAGACTCTTTGTGAGTCCCTTTGGTTCTGTTCACTTCAATCACTTGAATTCTGAGACTCACTCATTTCTCGGTGGGTAACTTTGATTCCGCAAAAGTCACTTTGATTCTCAGAGAGTCAATTCAATTCGAAGTGCCATTTAGATTCTCAGAGTCAATTCAACTCAATTTCCGTGAGTCACTTCGATTTGATTCACCAGGAGTCACTCCGATTCTGACTTTGATTCTCAGAGTCACTTTGATTCTCCGAAAATCACTTTTGTTCTCAAAGTGTGTACCTTTGATTTGACTCCTACAAGAGCCAAGTAAACTAGATTCACTTCAATTCTCAGAGTCACTTTAGCTTAATTGACTCTTGGGGAATCAAATCAAAGTGACTCTGAGAATTGAAGTGAGCCGCTGGGAATTAAAGTGACACTGGGGGAATCTAGTTTACTTGACTCTTGGGGAATCAAATCAGATTTCCCCAGTGTAACTTCAATTCTCAGCGGCTCACTTAAATTCTCAGAGTCCCTTAGATTTGATTGTCCGAGAGTCAATTATTTTTGAATCACAGATTTTATTATGGTATTCAGGGAGTTCAAGAATTTGCTTGTAGTGACATCAGAGTTCACACAATTCACAGATTCAGAGTCAAACACTTTCAATTAATTTGTATGCCAGCTCTTTTTAAACCACACAACAAAACTATTTCTGCGATTTGAGTTGGTGAGCGTCTCTTACGGCATCTCCTCAGGCAGCACGTCCGCTAGGATGTTTATGGAGTCTGTTTTGGCTTTGGATGTGGGAGCAGCAGCCAATAGGATCTTGAGGAGCGCAATCTGAGAGAACAAACACACCATGACTATCAGTTTGAGACTAGTCTGACACACAGAGTTTTTTCGCCACTCACCATGTACTGTGGTAAACTGGGTAGAATCCCCTGATACAAGAGCTCTGTGGCACACATCTCCAGTTCCTCCTCCCCCTGAAACATTACAGTTTTTTTAACCAATCAGAGTTGTTCTTGAGCACGTAAATCAGTGTGTTTGTGAACTCACCCCAGACAGAGGAGTCTTCTGATACTCCTCCTCCCGAGCAATCTGCACCTCAGCGATGGAAACGTACTTATGCTAAAAGAAATACACATATTTTTTTTTTATGAAAAAGGACACTTGTGAGAGCCTAGAACACAAATCATAAGAATCAAACATGACTTAGTACATTTTCATTTACAAACCTTTTGTGTTAATAATATTTACAAACTAGTTCCCATGCAATTTCTAAACCATGACTGATTTTATCCCAAAAATGTGGCTTTGGATTAAAAAATAAAAGATTAGATATCAAAGGAAAATGTCATTAAAATTTAAATCAATCAATACATGTACTAGTACCAATTTTTGTAATTAAACAAAATAACTTTTCCAAGTTTGTGTTTGTGCATTTTTATATAGACCCATGTAAGGGATGATTGTATTGTATTGTTTGTTTTTTGATCATGCTGCTTTGGGGTAGTTTTACATTTCTCTATAATGTATTCAATTCAAAATACCCCCCTCAAACAAAACAAAAAACACCACCTCAAATGTCAATCTGGCAGAAAGAAAGTGCAGTAGCCATGCTAAACATTAAAACAGCTTTTTTCCTTTCGTGTCCAATGTGGTCAAACCAAGAGAAACCTTACTGTTGCGAGTCATTACTGGTTGATGACATCATCATATGTAACAAAGCATCAAAACAGGAAGTAAACACAGTTGATTAAGGAATGTTTCCATGCTTTTTAAGGCAAGTATCATATTGATTTGGATGCTTATATTAAAGCATGTGAATTGGTGCACTAACACTCCTGTCACTGTTAAAGGCTTAAAAAAGCTTAACAATGTGTAAAAAGAAACACAGCGATAAAGCGCCGGTCAAAAAAGCTGTCAAGAAAAAAAGTGTAGGTTTTTACGCATCGTTTTAGCCTTAAACCACCTTCTATTTTAACCCCACTTTGACAAAGAAAACAAACACTGATTAATAATCCACTAAACAATCATGAGGAGGAGTAATGGTGCAATTGTAATGGTGTCTTGCACTTTACCAGTTTGAGTGTTTTGATGCTTTCATGAATAGGTCGAGGCAAACCGACCACTGTATCCGTATCACTGCAACAAAAACACTCGTCTCAGTGAAATCCGCGGGAAACAGAACAGAATAGGAAAAAAATTCCAGGAACTCACTTTCCCAGAGTGTAGCCGATGAATTTACTCCTGCTGGACTCCAGGAAGTTCTCGATGTCCTTCTCTCTTTAACATTGAACCTTCAGTTAGTCTTTTAATACTAGCGTAGGAATCAATCTCTAGCTTTTCCATGAGAGAAAAGCCATGACTGATTAAACGCAATCATCAAATGTAATTCACATTCGTTGGATAAAGCCCCGGTCCACTGAATGCTTCAGAGCAAATGCCTTGAGGCTATTGGTTTAAATCAGAGGCATAAAGCAGCTTTTATACAACAGTCTATAGATAGGAAGCTCCTGGAGAAAACTGAACGGAGTTAAAATGGGTCAACAGGAGTATTCCATTTTGCAGAGTACTGTTTACTAGCATAAATTGACATTTTGTAGATTAAAACGTAATAGCTTAGTTTCAGTTCAAGTACTGCTGACTCTAATAGCTACAGTCTTTACCCAAAGTCTCTATATTGTGGATTTTCTACTGAAGGAACTGTTTCAGACAGTGTTTATTCTACCTGACTTTAGGAGCCCAAGGCAGGCCTTTGGGGAAGCTGAGCCTCTCAGAGGGTGGGTGAGGGATGGGCGGAGGCATGACCTCATCACGCTCCAGCGGGAAAGTCTCCGACTCCAGAGAATTATCATTGTCATCATTTTCCTCATCGTCTTCACGTGCATCATCTGCTTTGTATGGGTCCTTCTCGTTAAAAGCATCCAGATTGTCCTGCTTTATTAGCGCCTGAGGAAACAGTGCCAGATTTATTTTGTTGCACCCAAGCATACAGTTAGCTGGACGGTAATGTAATAATAGCATCGTGCTATTGACATGCTCTACAAATTAAAACAAAACTGCACATGGACAAGAAAGGGTGTAAAAATTACAAAAGACTGATAATAAATCAAAGAAGTTTTCCATTACTGGGCAATAGAAATAAACTGATCCCATTGGCTGGATTGTGGAGCGTACTTAGCACTGCAAATGCTTTTGCACTAAGTCATTCTTATGTATGCTAGTAATTTATGGAGTCATAAAAGCATGGTGCTATAGCATGCTAATTAATGTTAGTCAGCAATAGTAGCACAATGCTAATAACAAGCTAACTCATGCTGGCATAAAACTAATGAAAGCCCTATTTGTCCATTTATTGGTGTTGATAACATCGGTTATTATAACATGCTAATTAGATCTTTTATTCTTTTCTTTTCAAAGCGTTGATGGCAATATGGCCATCTCATGGCTAGCCCCATGCTAATGAAATATACGTAATGTTAGTATAATGCTAATAGATTGCTAATTCTTGCTAGTGTCATTTTATGTTATGACAGAATTGAACTGATGTTAGATCATCCTAACATCGTGTAGCATCATATTAATTCATGCTACTGTAATGTTAAGAGTCCAAGTCATGCTAATGTAATATTAATTTCAGATATGTTCATGCTAATGTCTCTAGCTGCTGGAACAAACTCCTGATCCAGTCAGGAGAGCAGCAACTCTAACAGCTCTCAAGAAACAACTAAAAATTCTTCTCTTTAGGGAACACCTACTATAAAAACTTTCTTTTTTTCCTCCTCTGTCTTTATTTTCTTCCTTTATTTTCTTCCTTCCTGCTATGGTTTTTTCATAGACTTTGACTGTAACAAATCTCATATTGTCTCTCCCCTTCTTTAAGTCGCTTTGGACAAAAGCGTCTGCTAAATACATAAATGTACATGTTTAGCCTACTAGTTTAGCCTAGCATCCTTTTGGGTTGGTGTAACATCATGCAACAGGTTATGCTAATCTATCCGTCACGATTCTAGTTCATGCTAATGAGATGTTAATTTAGTCTAGCATTCTTTTAGGTCATGATCAAGGGGGAACCTCTTACTTTCCGCTTGAAGCTCGATAGGAAGTGTCTGAACTGCAGTTCTCCGAGTGGCCACTTGAGGCTGACTCCAAAACAAAGCAAGTTCTCATTCACTCCAATGTTAAAACTGACCAACTTTGGGACTGAAAAAACATGTTTTACCCCCTGGCTCCAATTGGTTTGTAGATTCAGATCGCTAGTTTTGATCTTCATGAACACTCTGAGAGGGGGGTGAGTTTTCTTTTTATTTGTTTGTTTAAAATATGTAAAGATTAAACCGCCTTTTTTGAGCTTCATTTGACTTTGCCAGAACCCTATGGGTGACGTCACGAACACTCTGCCCATGTTAGATACGGTCAATGGTCACGATGGCAAGATGTTAATTATTGTTAGCATCGTTCCAATTCATAGTACGGTCATGCTACACCATACTAAAGTGACCACTATTTCAGATAGTAGCATTCTAATAAGAATGCAAAATCATCCTTGCTTACCTATTTGGTCATGGTAATATTGTGTAAATTAATACCAACATCATGGTAATTCAGAGTACTGTTGTTTTAATCCATCAATAAACTCAAGCTAATGTGATGCTCATTTCAGATAGCATTACGCTAACGAGAAGCTAATTTATTCTAGCAAACCTATTAGGTCATGATAATGTCGTGTAAATCAATGATATCAATTCATTCTAGGATAGCGTCAAATCCAAACTAGCATCATGCTAATTTGTAATAGCATTGTACTGATGAGATGTTAATTAATCCAGACATCTAATTAGTATCCTGTTTGTTTATGAGAGCATCATGTTTATTAATGTCAGCATTATGTTAAATCATGATACTGTTGTGCTATTCATTATTATTATTATCATTAACAATTATGTCAACAACTTGCTAATTCATGCTTGCGTGATGTTAATTTATGATAGAATCATTCTAATCATGTTAAGTCATATTAGCTATGCTACTCCCATGTTAAATCAAATAAATGGTTAAATCGCTTTATAACTCAGACTGTAATAAATAAGCTTTCTCAAGACTTCTGATGAAGATGAAGATTGTCTTCCAAACATATGTATTACTTCTTCGTTTATATGCAGTATACTATTTGACCACTAGAGGGAACATTTACAAAGAAACAGAAGCAGGAAACCAGATGGGGAAAAAAAAAAAGTCAAGGTTATGGAGCAATGACAGCATAGTAAAGCAATTACATACGACATAGCAAGTAATTAAAGAGAGATTTGCTCATTTCCACACCTTGTGATCTCTCCGGGCACGTCTCTGCTGCTGCTCGATGAGGTCAGACGCTGACGCCGGAGGAGACGCAGCTCTCATGCTCCTCACCACACGGATGCTGTCCTCAGGCAGCGGAGGCAAGCCCAGAGCCGCGCGTCTGCTGATCTTACTGGCCTGCAGCTGCTCGAAGCCTCCCAGAGTGAACTGAGCATTTACCAGAGTGCTTTCAGTTCATTATTACACAGTAAACACATTTGTAAGGTTTCTAAAAAGACTCACCAGGATGCTTTTCCAGAGCAGCAGCAGGACCTTCTTCATTGGGAAATGAGGGGCGTGGCCACTGCAGAACTTGGTCACCATCCCAAAAAGCATCACGGAAACGGGTTCGTGGTTATAGTGAGGAGAACCTGACGAAGAACCAGCACTTTTTACGCCTTCCAAACCAAAGCCGAAGGATCTGATCCTTATAAGAGAGTAACTGACCGAGTTCAGACTTGAAGGTCTCTCTGATGGTTTTCCACTCGGGTCGGTCTGTGGATTCTTCACGCTGGATGGTTTCCACCATTAGGTACATGATGTTAAGCAGTACCCTATAAACAATACGTCCATGAAAGACCCAAAAATAAACACATATAAAAACACCATCCAATAAGCGATGTGTTACCGGAGGTCAGTGCTGTCAGCCAATGAAATGGCAGGTTTCCTGACGGCGCTGCTGCAGGCTGCGCTGTTCCTGAGAGAGATTTCCAACATGAGTTATCAACCCTCACAGACGTCTGATATCACCAGAGCTAGTGTTCATCATCTCACTCGATCTCCATGTTGAGCAGCTCCACGAGCGCAGTGAAAGCTCCCACGTCCAGCAGCAGGAAGATGTTGTGTCGCATCCAGTGCTGCACCTCCACCTCTGAGGAGCACTCACCGAACGACCCTGAAATCATGCGGTTATAAACACAGTTTTTTTAAACCAAAGCATAACTTGCATAAAAGTGCTTGAGATCACCTTGAGCCAAATACAGGATGCCTCTGGCCACTTTCAGTCGGCGCTCACGACCGATCACATCCAGTCCATCCAGGAGACGCATGGCATGAGCACGCTGCTGAGCCCAGTCCAGCGCCGTCCATTTCCGATCCGGTACTGAAAAAACACACTTGCGCTTAATTCATCAGGTTTATCTTATATTAAATGAATCAAAAAATAATCACCAAAACGTAATGCTAGGTTATGGTACCGACACGCTAATCCATCAATAAATATCTAGTTCACTCTAATGTGAAATTACTTTCAGATGGGGTCATGCTAATGGGATGCTTATTTAGCCTAGCATCGTTTTAGGTCATGGTAGCATCTAGGGCTGGTGAAAACCGTTATTGTGCCATGGATATTTCAATACCGTGGATACCAACACGTTCATATATTTCATGAATTCAGCTTGATGTTTCACTTGCACACACTTAATTTATTTGATGTTTAGACGAGGAGAGGTATCGTCTGCTGCCCGAGATGTTATATGGCAGCGAAACTTGGGCTACAACAACAAGAGAGGCATGCAGGATGGCAACAGCTCAAAAAGCCATGGAAAGCTCGATTCTGGGAGTATCACAGAGAGCAACGAGGAGATCAGAGAGTGGTCTGGCGTGAAGGGTGTCACCACCGAATACAGAAAGAACAAGTTCAGATGGGCTGGACACTCACACGCTTCACTGACAATCGTTACACCCGTGCAATTGTCAAGTAGTACTCGCGCAAGTGGAAAAGACCACTCCGAAGACCTCCAAGATGGTGGAGAGACTAGATAGTCAAAAAAGTTGGAGCTACATGGAAGAGGAAGGCATGATCTAGGAAGGAATGGAGAGTGTAGTGTGACCAGCGGTGTTGACTCGCCGCCTGACAGACTGCTCAGTCAAGCTGATAATGTTAGTGTCAAAATAATTCATACTCGCACCATGCCAAGTTGAAAAGGTCATTTATGAGACGTTAATTGATCCAAGTTTCTAATTAGCATCCTGCTTGATTATGAGAGCATCATGCTTTTAAATGACAACAATATATTAATTCATGTTACTGTTATTTCATACTAACATTATCTCAACTAAATTAACTAAAAAAGACACACTAAATTATGTTATCACCATCTTCAGTCGAAATAGCCTCATGCTCCTAAATCAAACCAATGAATACTGTTTTTAAACAAAAGCACAACTTCAAATTGCTTGAGAAATAGGAAAATGTGTGAAGAAATAATAACCAAAACTCTTACTGTGGGTATGGAAGTCTTCCTCGAAACACTTGCGGTTGAGCAGAAACTCTGGTCCCTCCGTATAACTGTACAACTCTACAAAACGGTGATAAAAACAGCTTGTTATCGAGTGACAGTGATTGTTTAAAGAAAAATGAAACCAATTTAACCTGAGAGTTCGATGGTCCATTTATCCGCATCGGAATACTCAAACTCTAAATCAGGAGCTTCTGATAAACCCTTAAAAACACAAATTAAACACTTTTATTTTGTTAAACCAGAGAATATCATCTGGTGTCCTCTTTAAAAAAGGACTCATGTGAACATGACAACAAAACATTATGCAGAATTTAGAGTCTAGCTTTCTCATTTTAAGATTAGTGATTAGTTAAGTGTCTCTTAAATATTTTTGAATTAATAATAGCATTTACAAATATGTTATTATCATTCGAATTACTAAAATACAACTTAAATATATTTTAATAAATAAATATTGCAATATGTTGGACTCGTTACAAATTACATTTTGATACTCAAGTTTCAGAAAACATTATTTTAATGATATATCCATCCATATGCATACTTTATTTGGATAAAAACTTACAAATATTCTTACTTGTGCATATAACATTAAGCATAAGACATCATAACATGCAGGTCACGTTAGTGTTTACATAATATCCGTAAAAAATGGTGTAACTTTTACTTCAGTATGCTTAAACAGTGTGATCGTGTGGTACATATCTCAAAACACATACAAACGTGCCCAGAATGCTTATATAGTCACTCCTTAAAGAATGTAGAATTACTGTTTCATGCATAACAAGTTAATGTCAATAAAAGCTTTATATGCGTTATAGCTTTAAATCGTTAGATAACATTAAACTTGCAACATATCATTCATTACAATCAAATGTTGCCAGTCTACTGTTCCACTTCATAACAGTTTATTGTCGTTCCATTTCAGTTAATATTTGACTAACTTCTGTTGCTGATGTTCATGCTAACTGGTGACGTCAAAACACCGCTAAATCAGGAAAAACGAAATCTTACGTATCTAACTTTTTGGTGTGCATATAAATACGGCAAAATCATACCTCAGAGTCTTTCCTTTGGTTCCTTATGAACTCCCCTCGCATTTTATTCGGCAACATTTGGGTTTGTTTCGGTTTGTTATTAGCATATATACTGACACCATCCATCCCCGTCCACTTCCTGTCGGGCCACGCTCAACTCTCGCGAGGGTCACTCAACTCTCGCGAGGGTCGCTCAGGTCTCGCGAGGGTCGCTCAGGTCTCGCGATGATAGGTCTGGTGGCGTTAGCTTAGCATGATTGTAAATTCAGATGTTACGGTCAAGATAAACTCTAACAAACAAAGTCCTAATACACATGTTTAAACTAGCTTTAATATATATATATATATATATATATATATATATATATATATATATATATATATATATATATATATATATATATATATATATATATATATATATATATATATATATATATATGTTGTTAGTCACATGTTTGTTAAGGCAGACACACCTATACACTTAATAAAGTAGATGTCTCCATCTTAACATTCTTTTACTGTAGATTTTTGTGAGAAATATTCAATCATAAAAATCTTGAAATATGCGTTTAAATGAGCTATTTTACCCATTAATGGAAAGTACAAAGATTTGGTATTAGGTTAATGTGGTTAAATAATAACTTCTAGGTTTACCTATTTTGTTATGGGGTTATTGTTGTCACAGGGTTAGCGCTCTATCAATCTAATTTACTGTGCAATAAATTGTTTAATGTTGTTAAAAGGTAATTCAAATTAGAAATATATGAGATACGCAATTAACACCCAAATCAAATCTAAATAGGTCAAATCATAATTTCCCCTGATCATAGATGACTCGATATCTGGTGGAGTTATTATAACATAGGCCTCATGTGTTTGTCTGTTTTGGATGTAAGTCTTTTTACCAGCATGATCATGTTATGTTTATTCCCAAACACATTTAACTCTGCATCAAAGAATCTATTGAAAACCTCCCTCTGTATTTGACTAATTTATGTCTTTAGTGCCAATAGCCTTGCACCCTCATGAGGTCTTTAGCACGGCTATAAACGTCCAAAAAAATACGTGGTTCTAGTTAAAACAATTAGAATTTCTGGAGAAGTGATGCTGTTATTTGAAACTTGTAATTTGTATCTTAATTTGGATGTGCCTTGGGTATAAATTTGGAATGATTAGAAACTTATTCCTGTCTCCCTTGATATCCCCAGAGCTCTCACTGAATCCAATGCACAGATTATCTTATATCTGAACCAAATTATACATTATTTCACCATTTAAAAAATATTTTGTGTATAGGCCAGTGAAACATAGGCTTGCATCATTTTGACACCAAGTTTTAAAGTTTGTAGGATTTTTTCCCCCTGAGTGATAGTTTAAATATGAACATAGCAGCGAGTGTTATGCTCACACAGAGGGAGAAGACGAGTAAGATGCAGGTAGGTGAAGTTTATTTACAGTGGTTACGAATACACAGTTCAATAGTGTTCAGAAGATACGCTGATATGTGGCTCCGTGAGCACGGGTAAGTTCAGACACCAGAGTTTATGGAATAGAGCAATCACTTCCCTTCAGATGCTCTTAATCTCCTCTCTCTCTCCTCTTGTAGGAATGGACAGGCAGGCTCAGACAGACAAAGCAGGTAGTTCCTCAGGAATGGTGAGTCTCAAGTAACCTTGATCCGGGACAAGGAGTGAGTGAACAGGGTGAGTCTTTATAGTGGTGATGTGATTGAAGGACACAGGTGCGGGTGATCAGTACTCAGGTGATGGTTCTCGGGATTGGATAGGTGCAGCTGGATCATGACGAGTGTCGGTGCAGGTGCTGAGTGTGACAGCGAGACATTACAAGTTGATAAAGATTTTTGATTCTGAAGAATGACATTATCAAAGTAGTATGCGTGTAAATGACTTTTTATTTTAAAAATCAAGGCACAATATTATCCCTTTTTGGAGTGTATTTTGAATAACTTTTATTATAAAATTCAATTTCAATTTGGGATTTGATAAATTGGTGGACTCATTTCCAATCTAGCCTTGTTGTGTTCTTTGTGGAGGAATCACTTTGCAGTCCGGAACATTTTTAATGTTTCACTGAAGGGTTATAAGGTAAACATTTTTGAACTTGTTCAGTATGTTGGTCTGAATGTATTGAATGTTTTATGTTGTGTTTGTTTTGAAATGTGTAGTTTAGTTCTTACGGTGTATGCAAATTGAAGAATAAACTTTTTGGAAAGACCATAATTTTAGTGGGTTCGCTACTGGTTAAAGAAAACGAAATTGCTAAAATAGTAGGCTTGCGTTGATTTAAACAAATACAACTGAAATAAAATGACACATCCAGTTGAGGTGAAAAATATGAATGTCTTTATCTCACCGTTCTCTTGTAAACATCTCCCAGAAGTGAATGAAGAATCATAATACAAAGCTAGCTTCCTTTGATGAGCCTCCACCATCTGTACAAAATGAGGTGATAAGGAAGACCCAGACAAGGGATGAGAAAAACCCTTTCACACACTGAAATCAAACCAAACATCCCTACTCACGTCATCAAATTCAAAATGGAAAAACATGTACATCATTTTACAGACAATAGTTTAAGTAAATACTCGTACTGGCATTAAATAAGACCAGGATGCTCATAGCTTACATACAAATGCTGAGCCAATATATTTAAAGACAAGCAAGCTCATCAACATAAAGCGCCTCAGAACAGATTTCATGCTCTCGATAAAGACTAATTTACAGCGCTCAGTCGCAATTAAAGAAAAACACAATTTCAAGTGTTGCTCAAGCCATCACGAAACAAAACATACCAAGCAAAACCCATTCAACGCAGCCCAAAAACACACTCCATTCTTATTCAAGCTGTAGCATTAGCACGCCCAGTTATGAAATACACAGGAAAATGTGTTTCAATTAACATTTGCAATAAAACCGAAGCATTTTAAAAAGGATGAAAGCATCTCAAGCGTTTGTCTTTTCAAGTAAATAAAAAAAAAAAAAACATATCAACTCTTGAATAGCAACCACGAACTCTGGAAAAAATTTGTCCAATGATTGGCTTCGATATGATTTTATTTTCCCAGCATGCAGCAGCACACCAAGACCACAGCTTGCATTGCTTTGCATTTCATTAACTCTTTAGATCAAATCAGACTAAAATCAAACATATTTACAGTAAAAAACAAACATTTTGACATCTTTCCAAATGAATATACGCAGGGCTGAGTTTCACAACAAAGCCCCCACAAAACCAACAGGATGCTTTTACATTTTGTGTCTTGAATTAACTGTATTAACTGTAAAATGTGGTTTCAAAGTGTTTGCCACAATTTTACTTTACTAAAAGTACTCTTTAAAAACTCAAGAATCATCATTTTATTTTACTGTAACTCAATTTATAAAGGTATTATGCTATAACGGAGGAAAAATGTGACTTTTTTTTATGAAAAATTGTTTTCACAATACAATAATATTCTATATAATTAATTTTATTGTGGTGGAGAACTAATTCATATATATATATTCCATAATTTTTACTGAAATACTGTACTTTTATTTAAAGGTTTATTTTAATATTGTTAAAATATACAGTAATTGTTTTTATTTTACTGATGTGCAATAGTTATTTTACTGTACTATTATAGCATTTTGTAGCAGTAAGATTTGCCATGAATCGATGAATCATGTTGCACATTATTGTAGTTTTGCTTAATTTTTACAGTGGTGCAGTAGAACAGTGGTCCTCAAACCCAGGGCCATGGACCGGCACCGGTCTGTTGATCAATTGCTACCAGGCTGCAATGAAGCAATTTTTTTCCTCACTGTAATTATACTCTGAGTCTGAACAATCGGTTTAAAAAATCTAGAAAAATGACCTGATTCTCTTAGTTACATCTCTTAGTCCACATACTCTTGTTTTGTTGTTGCGCAATGTTACAAGGAAGATACTAATGCGTTTATTATTATAATCATAATATAAGGCCCCAATCGGTAGTAAAATTGTCAAACGTTGACTGGTCCACAGTGATTAAAAGGTTGGGGACCACTGTCTTAAATGAGTTTAGCAGAGTTAATAAGTGAATAATCACTTTGTAACTGCATTGTAATATAGCAAAATGTTCCTTTGATATACTGCAGTTTAATATTAGAATCATAGAACTTGAGTATTTTCGCGCAAACTGGATTTTTGATACTGTGCGACATTATTAGGTACTTTTTTTACTGTCGATTTTTACCTAAATTGAGAATTTATTCTACTTTTATACACTACAATTTTACTGAAGTAGAATGTTTTTTCTAAAACATGAAAAGTTTCTGTTGAATCTGGTTGTATTTTAAATAAAAGTTCCTTTAATGCCCTAAAAATTAACTGTGATATAGTAAAATGTTACTATTGTAAAAAATCAAACTGTACTGTAAACTACTATTAATCAACTATGGCAGTATAGCAGTAGTTTTGCTGCGTCCCAATCGGAATACTGACACTCATTTTCAGAAGAAAATGTAGATACGTTTTAATGTGTGAGACCAGAGTGTGCACGATCTGTGACGCACTAAATCATCACATGACAGAAGTAGTTGTGCCACGTCATCACGCACAAAGTATTCCCATTCTTTCATTAGAAATATTTTTAAAATAGATAAAACGCTTTATATTGCTGTTATTTTTATGTGCTTCTTTTCGCTTGTTTGGTTCAAGAGAAAACTTCTTCTTCCTGGGCGCAGTGGATTGTGGGTAATTTCAGTCGTTGACTGTCAATCATTCTCAGATAGTTTAATTTGTTATTAATATAGAATACAGTTTGACACACTTATTCTCATTTTATTAAGTATGGGTAGTATCTCGATTGGGACCCATACATGGACTATTATTTCGTGGCGTGGCCTTTTCGAAAATAAAAGCGAGGCTCTGATGAGAAAAAAATAGAAGTAGTGGTAAACAGCGGTGGTGGGGATAACCAACTTGGATCTGCTGGATACATTTTCAATCCTTAATGTTAAAAATTGAGCAAAACTGCATGTTGAATCCCACAAGCAGTTTTTTTAAAGGATACAGTAACTGGTTGAAGGCTACCAGCAGCGAAGGTATGGCATTACATTAAAGGTAAGAGCATAATTACTGTGCTAACATTGAGCTAAATATTTCATATGTCACCCTTGTTCTTCTATTACTTCACAGAACTTCTAGGTTTTTCCTTCCGAATCCTCGCTTTTAATGGCCTGCTGTGTGAAATAAGCACAGAGCTGCACAATCTTTACCTCAACAGGAAACAGAGATGTGCTTAAAGTCGGTTTGCTCAGAAATCCTTTCTTTCTTTAAAGGAAGTGAAAAACATTTCTAAATCCATGTGCTTTTATGTTACTTTTTTTGTAAGGCAGTATAACCTAATTTAAAATAGGCGTGAAATGTGCTTTAAAGGGTAAAAAGTTATCAATTATGCAAATAATTCATTGATTTTAGTGTACAATAGAAAGTTTGGCCAAATTTCATGACATTCAATGCTCAAAGCCCAACGTATAGTTTTGCTGCGTGACTGTATAACAACAACATAACATTTATTTGTCAAATTAAAAGATAACATGTTAACAAAATGGACTCCAAAGCTCCTACCTTCCTTGTTAAATGTAACTTTGCTATTTGAGATTTTCTGTGATCGCAAGAAAAAATAAGTGGCAACACCTTTTGGATACACCAAGAACTGCAAAAAAGTGAAAGAGCTAACTCAATGCAAGCCATTAAAATTCACATAAACACAAAGTAAACTTTGGGCTCTATACCACAAACCAAGTCCAGTTAACATTCAGTGCTGAGTGTTTCTCCAGATTTCACTCCAGGTCAGTCGACTCCATCTTCAGTGCTATCGTTGGTCCTTTCGGACAAGTGCGCCAAGGCACTGTTGGGTAACAAACCAGGCGGCAGTTTTTATAGAAGAGATACGGCTCTAAAACATTCAATCAGGCGATAAAACAGTCAACCTAAATCCTCTTCCCTCCTCTTAAAGAAAGTATGGCGTTCTCTGGAAGCCTGGAATTAAATAACTCATCACGACAGCAGGGTTTGGCACTAAATCCAGAACAAAGCGAGACTTAAACACAACAAGGTTCTTTTAAACCATCAAAAAGTGTGTTTTTTTCAAATAAGAGCAGGTCCTCTCCTGTTGTTGGCAAGCAAAAATACTCAAAGATGGAACTATGAACCTGATTTCCCATCATGCTCTGCTGTGGTGAACGCACAGGGAGCTGGGAAAACAGAAAAAAAGGAATGGGAACGCCTCAAAATTATGATCGTAGAGTAAGGTAAAGCCAAAATATCTGAATCCACAGCAGGAGAGCCACCGGACAACGCAAGGAGTGAGCGCTGCCACACTCTGATGTGTTTTCCTGCCAACAGAGAAAAAGATTTAGTATCACATCTAAACCAAAAGGATTAATAGGAAAGTTAAAGAAACTGCAGTTCATAGGTTGACCACTAGTGGCTGGTTGCAAAAAGACTTCATTACTATAAGACAGTAAGAGAAATGACAAAGATCTATTATTCTAAGGGTTTAATAGATAGCCAAATTCAGAAACAAACCGTAAAATTTTCAAACAAAAAACAAGCAACTTGACAAAACACGACTCTCAAACAAAAGTCTGGAAGAACAAACGTATGTTCGGGTGTTTTTAAACATGTTCATCTTGACAAGAATTTCTCTTGAATTCCGAAGTGTGCCATTTAGAACAGGCCTTTGTTTACGTGTCAGTTTTACTTTTCTTCCAAGTCAAGTTCTTGCAATTTTGCAAAGAAGTTGTGATGTTTAAAGCATCTCTTTATATTTGTTTGGAAAATCTTATTTTTATGTATCCTTTATTAGTAAGCACCTTAGTTAAGAAGTTTATTTTGACAGAGCCATTAGTTCGCATCACTTCCTGTTCGCTCCGCTCTGAGCTCCGTCACTTCCTGTTTACGATCATGCGGTCTTTTTGGCTCTTCCCGCTAGCATGACAGACCTGTTGTGAGTGCTAAACTTAATCCATGTTCATCCGCAATCATCATCATAGAGGCAATGCTGTAAGTTATCCAGTTAATTGTAAGGATGATTAAATGTATGTTTGTTATTGGATTATGGCAGTATGGAGAAGTTTATATATTCCGAGTTATGTGTTGAAGTTTAATTATTTACATACAATAAGATGAAGCTTTATTGATAACTGCATATAGGAATATGTGAAGTTACAGATTTTAATGTATTTCGTGATGTTTGTTGCAGTTTTCACCAAAAGTTAATGAAGAAGTGAGGAAGTAAACGAGTGAATCTTACTACGACTCTGTCTTCATTCAACACGGTTTAACTTGGTGTTTAGTCAGCAGTTTGACACACTGAACGAGAACACTACAGAAGTGTTTGCTTGAAAACCCTGGCTTTGTTCATGAATTTGTCAGAAATGCAATCCATAGTGTAGGGTGTTTAAAACCAATATCACAACTCTGAAAATCGAGAACTCTGCAAAGAAAAAGAAGAAGAGCTATTTAAGGAAGCTCTGAAGTACTTTTTCCATTAAATAATTACCCACGGTTCCATCTAAGTTGTGCTATTCTTTTTTAATCACCCTATATAGCGTTATGAGAACTCTTAGTACATGTGTGCCAACATATCTAAACCTGGTTAATAAATTAAACTTAGTTCACCCCACCACAATACTTTAAAACCTCTTTAAATCTAAGTAACATTTTTTTTGCTGGACTTTTTCAGTAAAACGTATGCATTAACACAGAATTTACGGTTTGTTTTGAGAGCTTATACTAAGCTTATACTATTTGTAACATACTTTCAACAGGCGAGATGTACATCGATATTTCAGATCGATACAGTATTACCAAAAAAAGCAAGACTTCACCTCATTGTTGTAATCGAAGCATTTATCGGGTCCTTTCCTGTAGCGTGCAGAGTTTAACACCTCGCAGGGGTTTTCTTCTTGAGCTGGGGAGCAAATATTAAGGAAAGTGATCATCGAACTCAATCACAACTGATTTAAACAGACTGAAGGATACTCTTAGTCCGGACAGGAAGGAGCTTCTCGATCTCGCAGGAGCTACAGGGGAGCGTCTCCGCCACCACAAACAACAAGTTTGTGTTTTCAATTCGCTTGGCGTGAAACAACCTGGGAGAAAATTAGGATGAGCTATGAAAATGCTAAAAGATAAAACCTTGTCTGCACACGAACACATGAGCACAGACCGGGAGCAGTTCCCGCAGTCCTGCAGGACGTTGAAGGAGTTGGTGGTGTTGGTGAAGTAAAACTGACTGTGGACCGTCACGCAGCTGCTGCTGCTGGCTCCTCTGCTCTCCATGCTCTCGGCCCAGACGTCTGCAGCAAACACGCAACACCCATGACTCTCAGAGATCCTTCTGCGTTGGTTTTGCTTTAATGATACAAACCTGTGCTGAACCAGCTGCTATAAACGAGTCCATAAAGGAACTGCTGCAGGACGGACCTGAAAGAGTGTAGCTTTAGCATCTCACGTGCAAGTCAAACACAGAGGATCGATGCGTACTCACCATGCAGCCGCTGATGTCCACCATGCCAGACTGAGAAATTCAGCGATGGAAGGCTAGCCAGAACAAACAAAAGCAATGACCATGCAATAGTAACTGGAGAGTAATCGGGAACTGGAGAGTGGCATACCACGTTGAAAGCTCGGTGACCAGCACCTGTGTGGCTGCTGGCGGTGGGCTGGCAGGACGAGTGATGCTGGAAGCTCTGCTGCCGAGCGTAGATGGAGTTATTGAAGAGAGCGAACATCAGGTATGGGTCCACCTCGCCCAAAAACAGACCCACCTGAGAGACATCAATGCCGTTTTCAACAATATTAGGTAGCGAAGTTCGGATTGGAGTTTTTGGACAATATGGTAGTTGTTAGCAAAAATATACCACCTTCCCATCTCCAGACCACTAGGGGTAGTGTTGCAACGCTCGGCATGTAATTTCATATCATGGTGAGGATCTCAGCAAGTTTATTTGTATAGCACATTTCGTACACGGATTAATTCAACGTGCTTTACTTTGGAAACAAAGAATAATAAAGAAAGTACGTTTAATAAAATCAAGCATAAAAAGACATATAAAATCATAACGATTTAAAAACTGAAAATTAAGATATAGATTAAGATAGAGAAGTGCAGAGATAAAATAGTTGTTGGACGTTGGTGCTCACTCGACAAAAGCGCAACTAAACAGGTGAGTCTTTAGCCTGGTTTTAAACTGTACTAAAGTGTTGGCACCCTTGATCTCCTCTGAAGCTGGTTCCATCTGTGGGCTAAAGCTGCAAAGTTTGGTCCTAAAATCTCAAATTGTCATCAAGATATATTGCCGCATGACAATTTTAAACTCTTTAAATGATAAACTGTGAAAATGTGGAAACACGAGTCCATCCAACACATTCAGCATCTACCTTCTTCCAGTGATCTCTCTGATTGGACATCACCAGGAATCCTCCGTCATCGATCAGGTAGCACAGCAGATCCTGACAAACAAGAATCCAGACTCAGATCGACAGAAATCAAGACTATCTGTTCTCTAAGGGGTGTTTGTGGCTTTACTCACGTCGCTGTTCACCTCACAGTCCATCTCGCAGGATCTGGACGGCCCACACTGAAAAACACACACAGGAGATCACCCCAAACCATCATTTAATAGCAGAACACTTTTTCTGCTAATAGTAAGGTTAAACGGAACAGATCAACAACATTGTGGTGTATTTCTATTTATCGGATACCTTGTGTGAAGTCTGTCTGCTGTCAGAGACATTGCTGGCGAGGATCTTGAACTTGTCGACCCATGCCTCTAAATCCAGTTTCACACCGACCACTGAAAACACAACAACAAAAACCTAATGAAAGAGCTGTTCTGTTTGTTCAACATTCATTAAAAAAAAAGTGTATTCAGGAGTTAAATGTAAATATTTAGTTTTACAGATTTAATTATCTGGATGTTAAAAGTGTACAAAATCTCATTTTTAGGATGTGCTGGACATAAATAGGTTTTTAATTACAGTTTTTCACAAGTTTTTCCAAGACATTTTTTTCAATACGTTTTACAATTTTCCTAAACTCTTAACACAATCAGCTCAACATTTGTCTAGATAGGCTCTATGTTTAACACGTTTTTTGTTGCTTTGATACAAAACACATTCAGTTAACACACATTTCAAATACTTGCACTTCTTTTACGCTCAAGCTCCACCAACAACAAAATTATGTGATTTTAAAACCAAATTTTTTCTCAATGTGTTATGATCGACTAAATGTTGCTGTCGGAAGAAAACACGTGTTAGTGTTTTGAAAACTGTGTTATTGTATTTTGAAAATGAGTTTTGGAGTTTTGTTTACAATGGAGGGTTTTGAGAATGAAATGAACTGTTTTGCCAATTGTGTGTTTTAACTGAGTCGTTGCGTTAAGAGTTAAGCAAACTTGTTAAATGTATTGAAAAAACTGTCTTAGCAATTGTGAAAAACTGTAAACAGGAAATATGTTTGAATTATTGGCTATACAGCACCTGCAGGTTTGAGTGTTTTCGTTCCAAACGTGACTTCGACGGCGGTGGTGACCAGGATTCCCACGGTGCCGTTCTCTGAAACTAACGGATCCTCCATCGCTGCAAACAAAAATTCATCATGAAAACTCACAACTTTCAAGGGACCAGGCCTTTCATTCAAATCCAGTTCTTGAGTAGAGCTATTTGCATCACCATGGCATCGAATACAATGTTAAAACTAGAAGGAAATCAAAATTTAAGTTCCATCCGTCCATTTTCATGTCGGCTTTCTTCCCTTTCGGGGTCTCCACAGCGGAATGAACCGCCAACTCTCTGGCATATGTTTTATGCGGTGGATGCCCTTCCAGCTGTAACCCATCACTGGGAAACATCCACACACACTCATTCACACTTTAACACTATGGACAATTGTTCTTACTCAATTCTCTTATTCCGCATGTCTTTGTTCTTGTGGGGAAACCGGAGCACCCGGAGTAAACCCACGCGATCACGAGGAGAACATGAGAACTCCACACAGAGATACCAACCGACCCAGCCGAGACTCGAACCAGCAACCTTCTGGCTGTGAGACGACCGTGCTACCCACTGCGCCACCGTGAAGCTCAAGATTTAAGTTGTTGTATTTGCTGGTTTCGGTTCCATCCTTGTTCCAAAACACACAGCAGTCCCCCAAATGAGAAAAGAGCGTAACAATTGAAATCAGGTGTGTTCACTTGTTCAGCGTATCGGAGAAACCAATGCTGCAGCCCTCCATGAATTGAGTTTGAGACCCCTGTTCTAAACGATTCCTGCCAGAAATCGTTTGTTTTCCAGATAAACACTCACAGGTTCGTCTGGGCGCTCTGAAGATGTACCCCCTGTTGTCCAGACTGCGTCGGAAGTAGTTTGAGTTCAGCGGTTCGGGATCCTCGTCCCATGAATCAGCAGCTCTGAGGCCAACACAAAGAATTCCACTCAATTTCAAAGATTATCATCACATAGGCTTTTCCTCATGTAAAGTTTTACAAGATGAATAGATTCCACAAGCACCTGCACAGACTCTCACACGCACCCAGGTGGTTTTACTCTCAGGTTTCCAGCTCAGGAACGACACAAATTTTTAAAGACCCCATTTTTATTACCTGACAATATCATTTTTTTTTTTTGGTTGCTTCTGTTTCACTTCTAGTAAGCAAAAGAGCTGCTGAGTGCATTTTACATTTACATTTATGCATTTGGCAGACACTTTTGTCCAAAGCGACTTACATTAGGGAAAGACAATATGCAATTTGTTACACCGTCCCCTTTGTGCACAATGAGTGATGTCACCTTTGTGCACAATGCTGATAAAGCACCAGAACAGAAAACTGAACAGCCCTAAATGTCACCTGAACGTGTTTAAAAACTCACATGTTTGGATAAACTCGTGTGACGCCTCCATGGGTTGATGCAAACAAGGCTAGAAAACCATACCTGAAGAACACAGGAGACCGGATCAACACCTCACGCAACTTCAGAAAAGAGGTTAATACGAATAGAACATAAAGGAATCGTACTTAGCAGCCGTATTCTACTGTGAAAGAAACATGCTGCAATACTAAAACTAATCTGCGTTTTCGTAATGGTCAGGATTATTCTTACGTGCCCAGGTCTTTGGTCTGCCAGACTCGATTGGCGAGCTGCCACAGGATCCCCGAGTCCAAGATCAGGTTATGAATCAGACCCAGATCACCTGCAAGCGCAAAACAATACGATACTAGCAAATGACATTAGTGTGGAGGCAGAACGATCTTAAAAAGATTGTACTCCTACGTTTAAGTTCATAAATAAATAGCACAATTCAAATGTACAAAATCCCATTCGTATATAGTCAACACAGCGTTCGTATATTTCCAAGTGAAAGCATAAATATTTCCCTCACTTCGTACACGTGTGCGTTTTACCTGAATTAATTAGAAAACAGGTTCACAGACTAGATTTTATCAAGTTTGTCAGCTGCTTGTCATGAAATATATTTGCGCATCGTTGATTGTGGATTTGCAGCCTCACTCACGAGTGCGCTGCGCTCTGAATTTGTGCTCGCTCTCTTTTGAGACTCTTCGCGCACGTTTTGGGTTCGTATCTGTAACTTCAGAGCTGCTCGTGTTCTACAGTACAATACAATTTGTCGTTGTGTTTCCTGAATTTGCCGTTGTGTTTCCTGAATTTGTCGTTGTGTTTCCTGAATTTGTCGTTGTGTTTTCGCTTTTGTTAACTTGTATTCTTACTTCTTACTTGTCAATTGTTTTGCACCTCTCGGCCACCGTAGAAAATAACGTGTGTTATCATTTAATGAAACACGAAAAACCCACAAAAAGAGAAAGTGAGGGGTGTGCTTCAGAGGTTAAGCTCTAGGCGCGCATTTATATCATTGTATCACATCTCTTATATGAACGAGATATTGTTCCGTCAGAGCTGGCTTCAAACCAGTTAACAGCACTTCTGTGTTTTTAAAGCACTCATTATCTGAAAATAACATTCCTTTATCATTTCACGAAACATGAAAAACCCACAAGAGAAAGTGAGCGATGTGCTTCAGAGGTTTTTCTGTCTGTGAGCGAACGAAAGCTTTGCTTATAAACACAGACACAATCTTCTTCTTGACATTTTTCTTCTCTCTGGGTCTAGCTCATGGGGGTATTGTGGGCCATTAGCGCCATCAAGTGGTGAGTCAGGTAACTTCAGTCACTTGAACAGTGGAACCAATTACAGCAGTTTGACGCACTGCGTGAAAAAAACCAACTCGCTGCTTTACTTGGAAACTGACACATCGATGGACTGCATTTTTTTAGCACTCATGTACTTCAAATGAAAGCATGTGTAGAGACATTTTGTTGGGTATCTCTTTTTTTAACTCTTTTCACACAGGAGAGAGATCTCGTATGGAGTTGTGACTTTCTGTGTGCGTTCATTGAGAAGTTTATTTGACTCTTACTAGACTCTTTACATGTTCGATATCAGATTTTGATTTTGTCTCAAATTTTGGTAAAATGTGTTTCAATCCTTTATTATTAGAAGTGTAATGTAGCATCGAGTGTTACTCACAGTCTTCAGACTGGGGCGAGATCTCCACCATCAGAGACAGGAAGTCCACCAGGAACTGCGTGTTGTTCTCTGCGATCTGCAGTCGCTTGCAGTACTCTCTGCAAACACAGCGTTCATATCAACTCTTTAAAATGTTCCTCAACTTTTTTTATTAAACACCCTTCCGTAAGTTCTTTCATTCATTCATCTTCTTGTCGGCTTTCTTCCCTTTCGGGGTCGCCACAGCGAAATGAACCACCAACTCTCTGGCATATGTTTTACGCGGCGGATGCCCTTCCAGCTGCAACCCATCGCTGGGAAACATTCACACACACATTCACACTTTAACACTATGGACAATCGTTCTTACTCAATTCAGTCATTCCGCATGTCTTTGTTCTTGTGGGGGAAACCGGAGCACCCGGAGTAAACCCACGCGATCACGAGGAGAACATGAGAACTCCACAAAGAAACGCCAACTGACCCAACCGAGGCTCGAACCAGCGACCTTCTTGCTGTGAGACGACCGTGCTACCCACTGCGCCACCGTCACGCTTCTTCCGTAAAGTTATAACTCTTAAATAACCAGATCTGAATAAATGCACTCTACCTTGGGGCTAGAAACACATGTCCAGCTGATTCGAACGAGTTCGGCAGCAGAGATTGTAAATCTGTAAGAAAAATGATTTAGAGTAGGTTTGTTTCACTCAAAGCTGTTTGTGAAGGAAACACTCACATTGTAGCTGTAGCATGACGTCACTCAGATCCGCCTGGATGTAGTGTTCACTGTACGGAGGCAGTACCAGACCCAGACTGAAGGGGGCGATAGAAACAATTAGTTTACAAATTAATTACATGGATGCAAAATTATCTTCGATACAATGTTGGTCTTTAATTTTCACAGTGTATGTAAACATAAAAACGACAGCAACTTTTACGTTTATAAACTTTTTTACTTTTATAGTTATTTATGCATTTTACTTTTAAACAAATTTTTTTGCTATAAAAATGTTTTAATCTACTTAATTATGTTTGTGACAGATTTTTTTGGAGCCGAACCTGTAGTCGGTGTCGTTGATGGGGGTCCAGGTGTACGTTCGGGTGGCGTCATCAATGTAGCGCTGCACAGAACAGTTTATCACATGTTTTTTTAAAAGTAAAAACAAAAAGATAATTATTCAATTATAGATTTAATTTGAATAGCAAAAAGAACGTATAGCATATTAATAGTTATTTTTACATGCATCGAAAAAACTAAGTTCAATGTAATACAATTAAAATTGAAATGTACAAAACAATTAATATTTTTAAAAAAAGATGTAAAATTACTGAAAATTTTTTAAATATGGACTATTTATATAACATTACATAAGTACAAATAAATGAAAAATATATTAGAAAGTTAAAAAAAATAAATGTAAAAATATTTTATTGAAAAAAATAAAAAGGTAATGTTAAATAGAATATATATATTAAATCCTGATTACATAATTTACAATTAGAATAATAAATAAACTAAAATGTACATGTTCAATAAGACATTTTTCCATTATTTCAATTTTAAGAATTGCTTCAAAACTCTCAAAAATAATTTAATGGAAAATGGGAAAAAAAGTATTAAAATTGAAAAACAAAATAAAATTGGCTGAAAAACACAATAATGTAAATTACAGTTAAAATAATATATAAAATAAAATATTACATTTATGACATTTACAATTTAAATACAAAACAAATCACTTTCAAAACAATTTTTTAAAAACCCTGAAAAATTATTTTAATAAAATAAAACAAATAAAAACTTAATAAATATGTTAAATTAACATTACATATTAAAAAGATTTTAACTGTTTGAATTAGAAATTATTTAAATGAAAGAAAAACTTTGTTTTATTTTGTTTTACTTAAGAGGAAGACCAGTATGAACAAAAAGAAAGACTTATAAATGTAATTTCTACTACTAGTTTCAATATCTAACCAAAAACTTAAATATAAACCTTTTTCTATCTAGAAGGAAAAAAAACTGCGTTTACTTCTTAATTGTTACAGTTTTCTTACAATACAGCGTAACATTGTATAGATTTACATAACATTTTTTTGCATGGTTAAAAATTTAAATGTTTTATCATAAAATAAAATGTATCCTAGATGCTCCAGTTTTCATAAAGAAATTAATTTAAGTTTAAGATATATTATTTCACTCAATTTTATTCTGTATCGCATGTGATTTCATTACTGTACAATTCAGGTCATCACGCAATTATCCAAACGAGCGCGCAGCCAATCGGTGACATCACGGGGGGATTGATACACATGTAGTCCTGCAGTTGGAATCTATCCTTTTGAGCCATTTATAGAAAGCCGTGCCCCAGAAATTACGTCCTACTTTAGACACACTAACACTTGCCTCGTCCATCGATTTAATGAGAGTCTTGATCGTCATATCTCCAGATCGGCCGTCAATCATCTGCCGGCGGATCTATAAACAGATTGTTTACAAACAGATCATCTACAAACAAATCATCTACAAACAAATCATCTACAAACAAATCATCTACAAACAAATCATCTACAAACAAATCATCTACAAACAAATCATCTACAAACAAATCATCTACAAACAAATCATCTACAAACAAATCATCTACAAACAAATCATCTACAAACGAATCATCTACAAACGAATCATCTACAAACGAATCATCTACAAACGAATCATCTACAAACGAATCATCTACAAACAAATCATCTACAAACGAATCATCTACAAACGAATCATCTACAAACGGATCATCTACAAACGGATCATCTACAAACGGATCATCTACAAACGGATCATCTACAAACAAATCATCTACAAACAGATCATCTACAAACAGATCATCTACAAACAGATCATCTACAAACAGATCATCTACAAACAGATCATCTACAAACAGATCATCTACAAACAGATCATCTACAAACGAATCATCTACAAACGAATCATCTACAAACGAATCATCTACAAACAGATCATCTACAAACAGATCATCTACAAAGAGATAATTTCAGAGAAGAAATACAGAAAACACACCGTGTTACAACAGCAGACACCGCAAGCATTGATTGGTATCTCATGAATATATTAATCAGGATTAATGAATCTGCACCTCATGTTTGCTGAGATCTTCTATTTCAGCATCCAAGAAGTCCAGCGTCACCGGCTCCGGCAAATCCTCCTCCTGCAGCAACCAGAACAACTCTCAATGGAAAAATACCGAATGAAATAATACACATAGGGAAGAACAGACATGAAAATAAAATGTGAATATGTTATATGTAATATATATATATTTTTTTCTTATAAATTCTGCTAAGATCTAATGAAAATATGGAATTTACACAAACGTTTATAAACAACAAAACTATAGAACTTAAACTTTGTGAAAAAAAAACAACTCAACCCCTAAAACACTGTTAATGACATGCAAATGTAAAATATTGTTAAATGAAATTCACAAGAAAAAATGACAAATAAATATAGTAAAAAAAAAATGAAGCAATATTTTTAAATATCAATGAGACAACTTAAAAGTGAAAGTTACCTAACTTAATAAATCAAATAATAAAAAGATAAAATAATTTTATGTATGTAAAATAAAATTTTTAAACAAATAAGTAATTTCTTAAATTAAAACACAATATATACAATAATAAAATAGTACAATAATTTGATGCTAATATTAAAAACTAAAGGTATTTAAAAAAAGTAATCATAATAATTATTCGGTTAAATGAAACAAGACAACACTAAATTAAATTAAATAAAAAAGACTACCAAAAAATTTAATAATATAAATAATTGTGTGCATCAAACATTTGTATTCATATATTTTTAAAAACATTTTGCTTATTTAAACTACAATTATTAATATAAGAATAAATTATCATGATCAAAAATGTGACTAAATGAAACAATAAATGAAAGCAAAGTAACATGAAATGAAACATAATCTTAAAGTACGAAGGAGGAGCGTCTCACTTGAGGCCTTAGGTTTGGATGCATCAGAACGTATCCGTTCGGGTCGATAGCGAAGATGTAGCCGTTAGCTCCCAGCTACGTAGTATTACGTAAATAAAACGGGAAAAAAGAAAGAGAAAAAAACAAGTGAAGACCAATCAAATAAAAACCTACTTATTCAATTACAACACAGGTTGGAAAAACAGATTTTTTGACTGTTCTATCTCGTTATTTAAGTACCAAACATCAGAGGTATTCGAGGGAGCTCTTAACCTTGTACTGTGGCGTGAGTCTCTTGAGCTCGTCCAGATGAACATCGACGCCCATCACTCCCAAAATCAGCTGATTCTGAACACACACAAACACACACCCTCAAAGCCCTGATCTACTCACAGAGAAGCACCAAAATCAACTGAAGCTCATCCACCGAACCTGAGCGTTCCCATCCACGGTGAGGTTGAACACCGGCATGGTGCCAGTCACCACCAGACCCAGCCCCTATTATATTCGGAGAGAGAGAGGGAGAGAGAGTCGAGTCTTGTGATGTGTGCGTGACATCAGAGCGAGTGGCATGTACGCGTGTGTGTGTGTGAATGCGTGTGTGTGTGTGTCAGACTCGCACCAGCGCATCCTGATAAACGTTGGTCCATTGCACCTGTTTGGCGATCCTTCCTGCCAGAACCATGGGGCGACCCAGCACGTCCAGATACTCCTGCAGCACACACAGAATAATTCATTAACTCCAGCTATTGAGTTAATGCCTCACTGCACTGAGAAAAACGGGAGAATCTGCTCAAGTGACAAGAACTGCAATTTGCCAGCTAGCCACAAGAGGCTCATTGTTACGACCCCAAAATGGTGGTGGTGTTTAGGGTCGGGGTGTAACAAAAAGGTGGAGGAGCAGAAATGAAAACGGGAACAACAGGACACAAACAATAACTTGACAAATCAAATGTCCTTTAATGAACAGAACTGGTGTTACCAATGGTAAAATAAATCAAATACAAATACACACACTCAAGGGGCAGAGACTGAGGGACGCCAGGTAAAACAAAACATAAACTAACTAGAAAGTGCAGACAATTCTAAGCTATCTAAGTAACACACAAAGCTCGAACTAATCTACACTAACTAGAAAGTTATACAATAAACAGACCTGGCGCACACCGCTAAACTAGTGTGTATAACAGAAACAGTCCTACGTGCAGAATGTATGTCACGTGACATTCTAAGCTGTCTCTGAGACCCTGGAAGTCAGAAGACAACAAATGTGATACACCGGGTAGGTAACAGGATTGAACTCAAATGGCAACATAAACGGAAGCAAACAAACAGGAACAAACGAATGAACGAACGAACAAACAAACAAACAAACAAACAAACAAAAACCGGGTGGCAACCGAGTGGAGCCACTCTCTCCACACCGCGTGAGCTAAGGACTCCGCAGAGCCCTCGCTGCTGAACAGGTGTCGGCGCGTTCCTTTTCAACTCCAACTGCCGCTGATTCGCAAACGAGCTGAAGTGGTCCGCCTCCTCGCTGGTGATCGGCGTCCCAACTGGCGAATCAGGGGACAGCTGGAGTCACCTGCGGGAATAAGCAAAAGCGCGCACAAGCAGGTCCATCCATCCATCCATCTTCATATCGGCTTTATTCCCTTTCGGGGTCGCCACAGCGGAATGAAC
The DNA here is from genome assembly GCA_900490495.1 of Danionella dracula. Taxonomy (NCBI): domain Eukaryota; kingdom Metazoa; phylum Chordata; class Actinopteri; order Cypriniformes; family Danionidae; genus Danionella; species Danionella dracula. Next base: position 104,618 of record UELW01000792.1, on the reverse strand, counting down.
CGCCAACTCTCTGGCATATGTTTTACGCAGCGGATGCCCTTCCAGCCGCAACCCATCGCTGGGAAAGTACAAGCAGGTGACAGAACAAAAAAAAGGAAACGATGCGAAAGGGCCAGGGCCGTAACACTCATTAACAAACAAAGTGACTGATCTTGTCACAACGAACAACTTTACAACTTAAAGAACATCCAGTTCTTATGTGCCAAACCTAATATTACCTTGTGGATCAACATTGCATGCGTAAGAAAACTCACACGTTCACTCTCGGATTTATTAACAGTGTGTTAATTGTGTTTGTGGGATCCTCCATACAGAGATCAAAGTCAAGGTAAGTACGATTCTCTCAGTTTATGATCTTTGACACCTACTACAGGCTACGAAGAGTAAAAAAAAAACACAACATGTGATAACAAAAGTGACAAACTGAATTTCTAGAAATGTTTTTACTTTGGGATTCCTCAGGGCTAAGTTTTAAGTCCGCTTTTTGTTATGTTTCAGAAATGTTATCACAATTGTCTTGATCAGACAAGAGCATAAAGGTTATGCTTCGATGTTCCTCAGGGCTCAGTTTTAGGTCCACTTTGTTTTTGCTAAATCCTTGTTTTTCCTTCAGATTTTGAAACAAGGGCTTGAAAAAAAGCTAAATTAATTTGTTTTAGTGTAAGTTTTGTGATGTTTGTCACCTCGACATAAATTAAATGCCTTACAAATCAAAATAATGAACTACAATTTTTCAGTAATTCACTCTCTTGAAAAAAACAATCTAGAGCATTAGTTAATTGAAATGGAATTTGCAACGATGTGTGATGTTTCAGAGGAGGTGAGGACGTGCGATTTGCGTCTAGGTGAGACGCCATTCTGCACTATTTTTGGACCAAAACTGGATGTCGACGAGGGACGTGTTTTGCACGTCCTTAATAGACGGACAGATTGGGCCGCTGTGATTGTTCAAGCCTTAATGAGTGATTAGTAACACAATGAGATGTTTGTGTGTTTTATAAATTCAAACGATTATAAACAGACTTAAGGTTTGATTTGTAAAGCAATTGCATGCATGTCCTGAAAACGTCCCACACGGGAAAAAAAAAGATGAAAGGATTGAGGCTTCAGTAAGCGAGCTGTTAATGGCAGAGAGTCCTGGAAAACCACACACTAACAGCCACCAAAGAAGAGAAGCTAAAGTTCATTTGGAGGATATTGATGGTTTATTGCAGGTATGTTGTTCACATGACAAAACCTGAGCTACAAGTAAAAAAAAATGAATAAACAGTCATATTTTGAATTTAAAGAGTTTTTGTCTTCAGTTTACATTAATTATTAACATTTTACATTTATAAATTTTAAAAAGTTTCAGTCTTGTAATTGCTATTAATCACGATTAATTAAAAAAATTGGTGTGATTAATTAGTTTAATTAGACAGCACTATTTTACCTCCCCCCAAAAAAAAGAAAAAAAAGAAGTGAACCCCCTTTGTGCCAGCAGTAAAACAGAAAAACTAAAAAAATTAAACTCAAAAAATAAAACGGAAATGGATAAAAAAGAAAAGAGGTTTTGAAAGAAATGTTTTGAAAACTGGAACTAATTTCTTGTGCTTTCGTAGTTTAATTTGGACCTTTTTTTATTTAAAACAATACAGAATACAGGTTTAATATAAAATATTTGGCACAAATCTCATTCCAAAGATGGGTCTTTAGGTTGAATTGAATTTAAACATCCCGTACAAGTAGATGGAATGATCAGATTTTGACCCAAGTGTATAAAAGTGTGAAACCCAGCGTATTCTATTAAATAGGCGAAAACATTCAGACACATTTAACCATAGCTGTAGCATAGCAAAGTCACATCCTTTTTTTCAGCTCACATTCTCTACACTGTGTTTGAAAGTAGATGAAGAAACTGTTGCACTTTGTTCTGCTCTGTTTACCGCGCGCAAACATAACTTTATTCCCACAGTCAGCTACAGCAGGAACATTCTTTTATATCCCTGTGCATGAGTGTGTAACTCACCTGGGTGTTAATCCGTATAGCACAGATGGAGCGGATCTCAAAGTAGTATCCTGCAGAGACAGAGAAACTCTCATGTATATTTCAGCACGCATGAGCGCATTCCTTCCCAGAAGGGACATTTATGTTCATATGTTAACACCAGTGTTTATATTTAGGAAATCCACAAGAGCTTAGCGCATACGTTACCCTTATTTGCACATGCGATCCACTGGAGCGGAGTGACATCATAATTGTGTTGTCCAACAGAGAACGTGAACACGCGGACCTGCAGAACCCAACAGACAGCATGTAATTAGCCTGCCAGATTCCACGGCTAATGAGCGCTTTCACTGGAGGAGGAACGGCGTTATTATGAGGAGCAAACACTCGGGAGATAAAAGACGCTCAGCTGAGAGAGAGGAAATTGATAATTATGGTTTTTTTTCTGCTATTCATGGGATGTGATGCAAATTTGAGGGTGGATTACAGCTTAGGAAGTTACAGCTTAATTCAAAAACCCTCAGATTTTCAGAAAAACCCTCAGATTCTCAGAAAAACCCTCAGATTCTCAGAAGAACCCTCAGATTCTCAGAAGAACCCTCAGATTCTCAGAAGAACCCTCAGATTTTCAGAAGAACCCTCAGATTCTCAGAAGAACCCTCAGATTCTCAGAAGAACCCTCAGATTTTCAGAAGAACCCTCAGATTCTCAGAAGAACCCTCAGATTCTCAGAAGAACCCTCAGATTTTCAGAAAAACTCTCAGATTCTCAGAAGAACCCTCAGATTCTCAGAAAAACCCTCAGATTCTCAGAAGAACCCTCAGATTTTCAGAAGAACCCTCAGATTCTCAGAAGAACCCTCAGATTCTCAGAAGAACCCTCAGATTTTCAGAAAAACTCTCAGATTCTCAGAAGAACCCTCAGATTCTCAGAAGAACCCTCAGATTCTCAGAAGAACCCTCAGATTTTCAGAAGAACCCTCAGATTCTCAGAAGAACCCTCAGATTCTCAGAAGAACCCTCAGATTTTCAGAAAAACTCTCAGATTCTCAGAAGAACCCTCAGATTCTCAGAAAAACCCTCAGATTCTCAGAAGAACCCTCAGATTCTCAGAAGAACCCTCAGATTCTCAGAAGAACCCTCAGATTCTCAGAAGAACCCTCAGATTCTCAGAAGAACCCTCAGATTCTCAGAAGAACCCTCAGATTCTCAGAAGTGTGGTACCACTATTTTCTGTTCTCATTCTTTACCACACAGTAGATAGAGCTCTATTGAGCTTGGTGTGATTTTTCTCTTTGAATAAACCATGCATTTTCAGGGGCTATGCACTTTCACTAAGGCATGCTCGAGCACTCTTGAAACTTTGGACTAAGCTTGGAATCTGTGGTCTTCAAGAAGGAAAAGAAGATAATAATCCGCTAACATTATTATCGCTCTAGCGCTCTGTAGCCCAAATGGTTTCAGGTGTCATTTCCATACTGAAATCAAATCTAGAGCTCACACGCATCCACCAAACACACTCCACCAGTCACACTCATCCACCAAACACACTCCACCAGTCACTCACATCGACCAAACACACTCCACCAGTCACACATCCACCAAACACACCCCACCAGTCACTCACATCGACCAAACACACTCCACCAGTCACACATCCACCAAACACACTCCACCAGTCACTCTCATCCACCAAACACACCCCACCAGTCACTCACATCCACCAAACACACCCCACCAGTCACACACATCCACCAGTCCACCAGTCACACACATCCACCAAACACACTCCACCAGTCACACACATCCACCAAACACACTCCACCAGTCACACACATCCACCAAACACACTCCACCAGTCACACACCTCCACCAAACACACCCCACCAGTCACACACCTCCACCAAACACACCCCACCAGTCACACACATCCACCAAACACACCCCACCAGTCACAGATCCACCAAACACACTCCACTAGTCACTCACATCGACCAAACACACTCCACCAGTCACTCACATCCACCAAACACACTCCACCAGTCACACTCATCCACCAAACACACCCCACCAGTCACAGATCCACCAAACACACTCCACTAGTCACTCACATCGACCAAACACACTCCACCAGTCACACATCCACCAAACACACTCTACTAGTCACTCACATCGACCAAACACACTCCACCAGTCACTCGCATCCACCAAACACACCCCACCAGTCACACATCCACCAAACACACTCCACCAGTCACACATCCACCAAACACACTCTACTAGTCACTCACATCGACCAAACACACTCCACCAGTCACTCGCATCCACCAAACACACTCCACCAGTCACACATCCACCAAACACACTCCACCAGTCACTCGCATCCACCAAACACACTCCACCAGTCACACATCCACCAAACACACTCCACCAGTCACTCACATCGACCAAACACACTCCACCAGTCACTCACATCGACCAAACACACCCCACCAGTCACTCACATCCACCAAACACACTCCACCAGTCAGACGCATCCACCAAACACACTCCACCAGTCACTCTCATCCACCAAACACACCCCACCAAACACACCCCACCAGTCACTCACATCCACCAAACACACTCCACCAGTCACTCTCATCCACCAAACACACCCCACCAGTCACTCACATCCACCTAACACACTCCACCACCAAATACACCCCACCAGTCACTCACATCCACCAAACACACTCCACCAGTCACTCTCATCCACCAAATACACCCCACCAGTCACTCACATCCACCAAATACACCCCACCAGTCACTCACATCCACCAAACACACTCCACCAGTCACTCTCATCCACCAAATACACCCCACCAGTCACTCACATCCACCAAACACACTCCACCAGTCACTCTCATCCACCAAATACACCCCACCAGTCACTCACATCCACCTAACACACTCCACCACCAAATACACCCCACCAGTCACTCACATCCACCAAACACACTCCACCAGTCACTCTCATCCACCAAACACACCCCACCAGTCACTCACATCCACCAAACACACTCCACCAGTCACTCTCATCCACCAAACACACCCCACCAGTCACTCACATCTACCAAACACACCCCACCAGTCACTCACATCCACCAAACACACTCCACCAGTCACTCTCATCCACCAAACACACCCCACCAGTCACTCACATCCACCAAACACACTCCACCAGTCACTCTCATCCACCAAACACACCCCACCAGTCACTCACATCTACCAAACACACCCCACCAGTCACTCACATCCACCAAACACACTCCACCAGTCACTCTCATCCACCAAACACACCCCACCAGTCACTCACATCCACCAGTCACACGCATCCACCAAACACACTCCACCAGTCACTCACATCCACCAAACACACCCCACCAGACACTCACATCCACCAGTCACTCCCATCCACCAAACACACTCCACCAGTCACTCACATCCACCAAACACACCCCACCAGTCAGACGCATCCACCAAACACACCCCACCAGCCCATACAGTGCAATGTGGGTGAAGTGGCTTGGCAGGGTAACAGCGGCAGAATGGTTCTAGCAGGCATCGAACCACCAACCTTCGGGTTACAGAATGACCAACTCCACCACTGCACCATCTTTCCGCCTGTAAGTAAGCTTTGTATTTTTTGGCATCCATGATTGTGATTCTTTTGATTGTGATTGTGATGTGATTCTTGATATAAAGAATGGTTCATAATATAAACATATAAACAGGAAGTGGTTCATAATTTCCTCATACAAATTTTATTTTTCATGAGACCTCAGGGATTTGTTGTTTATAGAACTACGATTGCACTGGTGAGACTATTGTGAGTCTCACATATAGCACCACCAACTGGCCACAGGACGTGTGTGAATTTATGAAATATATTTAATTAGTTCACCTGAAAATATGCTAAGCGGGATGTTCAAACCTGCCTTATGTATCGTTCTGAAAGGCTGGGCCACATTTGAATTCTTTTACAGTGTTTTCTTAAGGTTTGTTTCACTTAAATTGTGTCACGAGAAGCTAAAAACATTTCAGGCAGTGATGGATTTGAATGATATCAAAGAAGGAGAAGGGGAGGGGTGGGATCTAGCCAACCTGATTCGTAGGATCTTTTCAAACTAGACACATTGGAATAAACCCGACAAGATGTAAAATCTGGATTCAATCACAGAGGATCAGTCATTTAGAATAATCAAACCGTTTTGTTGGGCCAGTTGTATTGCTCAAAGATGTCCTGCGCCCGGTCTTCTCCTCCGTCGGTGAATAACATGATGATTTTATTACAGTTTGCACGAGGGACGTTCGTCTTCTGTGTGAAAAAGAGAAACAAAGAGAACCGATGGTATATATGTTGAAAGAACAAGGAAACAAAACAATACATTGAGCTTTTTTGTATTTCTTTAACACTAACAAGCTCCGCCCATGTAAGAGGCCATTGGTGAAAAGGTTTAATAAAACTCTACGTATTTAATTACGAGAGTATTTAGTTAATCCTGGGGTATCATTATTGTATTGCTCACGTTGAGGAGCTGGTTGAAGGCGAAGTGGAAGCCGGATTTGTAGTCTGTGGTTCCTTTAGCTTGCATCTGCATCACGGCTTCTTTGAAGATCTTCTTGTTTCGGACGTTGGCTTGAACCAGATGATCGAAGCAGGGCACCACCGCCTCCGCCTTCTCACTGAACTGAGAACAGTGAACCTCATTAACATTAACTGTAGTGGAAAATATCGAGAGGTAAAATATAAAACTCAGAAATAAAGACCAAACAAAAATGTTCAATCTAAGTTATCTCTTTATTGACCGAGTATAAGATCATGAACAGCTATACACAGACCGGACTTCCAACTGAGATCTCTTAAAACTGTAAGATTTAAAACGGACTTAAAACTGTAAGATCTCATGTTCTCCTCGTGATCGCGTGGGTTTTCCCCGGGTGCTCCGGTTTTCCCCACAAGTTCAAAGACATGCGGAATAAGAGAATTGAGTAAGAACGATTGTTCATAGTGTTAAAGTGTGTGTGGATGTTTCCCAGCGATAGAAGGGCATCCGCTGCGTAAAACATATGCCAGAAGAGTTGGTGGTTCATTCTGCTGTGGCGACCCCGAAAGGGAAGAAAGCTGACATGAAAATGAATGAATTTTTTCAACCAAGGTTTCGGAGTAACACACGGAGTCCATTAGCGCAGGGTGGTCGCCCTATTAAGCTGGAGCTCCGCCCTTTATAAGGCATCAGTTTGTCCAGTCTCATTGAATGAGCTGCAGAAAAAACGCTCCACCATCCCTTCGCCTCACTTTGAAGTGAGACGGAAAGTCCCAATATTCGGGCTTCACTTATTCCCAAACCTGAAGCCCTGCTACGGACAGCTCGCTGAGTGTGCGTTTATACACACGCAATTCTGCTTGTGCTACCAAGAATAATTTATAAATGTGCCCTTGTGAACTGGCAAGAGTTGTAGATTAAAATATTGGAATTTCCAGGATCACTTCAAGATTTAACCTCATCAAATAAACTAGCACATTCTTTTTGTAATCTGTATAATCTAGCCAACAAGGTACAAAGTTGTTCTAGTTTTTTTTTATGCCTTTTTTTTTCGCATTCGCCAAAACTTTTCGTGGCAGCGCCACACTTCAGATATCTTACAAAAACAACTTTTGATGTTCTGCTTTATTTTAACGGCACCTGAGTGCTGGGAGCAACGCTAACAATTTACTGAACTCATATACGTTTATATTCAGCCGTGAGCATGCTTCTGCAGAGAATAGAGCAAAAGTTACCACTATTGGAAGCAAAATACGTGACACACAGCGCTCAAACCAAGCAACCAAACACGAGATTCTCTGAATCCATTGTGAATGAAGAAGAACTGAGATCTGGGGGCAATTTATTAATGATTTAAAAGCACTTAGTTAACTAAGTTAGTAATTAAAATTAAACTTACTGTATGTACAAATTGAGGTATGAAAATGTTTAATAACCTTCTATGTGTTGCATTTCTCAGATTCAAGACTCTTAAAGACTCTGATTAAAAGATGCCACAAGGCTCAAGAAAAGTGGGATCTCCTATAGTGACTACGTCTGGGCTCAGTCCCAAGAAACGCCTCTGCTAGCAGCTATTGAAACAAAAACTATTTTCGCTAAGGTCACGTTAGCTTTGTATCTTAAAAACACTTGTTTTAGGACCAGGATGCAGGGAATAAAATACAGAACTATATCGTAGTTTACCCTCGCCACGTTGACATAGTCGTCGTCGGAGAGTGTGTCCAGCATCTCCATGACCGAAGCTTTGATCAGTTTCAGAGTGAGTCCGCTGACGCTCCCGCTCCTGACGATTAAAAACATCTCAGCTTTGACGTAAACGATGAACGCTCAGAAATGACCAGCATATACTCACACGTCGACAAGGATGACCATGTCTTTTGGAGATGATGCTCCTTGAATGTACCTGAGAGGATAATGAGAGTCATGCTCAAACTCTGAACGACCGATTCAACTTCGAATCGATTTAGATCAAAGGTTGGTTTAATGCTATTGATCAACTTGAAATTAGAGCCAGGGTTGCCAGATCTGATCGACAGTTTCCAGCCTAAACGCAGCGTAAAACACGCCCACTTCATTAAAAACCTGCTCAAGCCTACACACAGCAGACACTGATGTAGAACGTAAAAGTACAGATGTAGTCTGATAAAGTCTGATTTATAAAATAAACCCAGTTTAGATATATTAAAGTATAAATAAAACGGAAAAGCTAAATAGTATTGAGAAGAGAATATATATATATATATATATATATATATATATATATATATATATATATATATATATATATATATATATATATATATATAAACACATATATGTGAATTTTTTTCTAATCTATTTTCAAAATGCATTTTTGTAATACACGAAATAAATTTAAAGGGAAATCATTTAATTCAATTTATCTGTCTTCCTTAAAGATTAATATACTCCCTAAAATATGTACATATATATTGTTTACATATATAAATAGATATGTTATTAAAAATGTATACATTTTGTTTTGGCACCCTTTCAAAATTTTACAAGGTATTGGATAAAAATGCATTTTTATAAAATATTTAAATACATTTAACTAGTTTCATAATAAAGTGAATATGTTTCTCTTCCGTACAGTGGGTCTGCAAAAAAAATGTTTAATCAGTCTCATGCCATTTTTATAGAACTTATCTTATCTTTTCAAACTTTATTATTCTTTTCTTGAAAGGAAGAAGCATTTAAAGTTGTTTTGATGGAAAACTACCCGATCTGGCAAGACTGATTAGAGCTGGATAATTTTTACATAAAACATTTTTATCAGGACTTATTAGACAAAATTCGATTTTGATTTTAAAGCAATTACTTTTTCTTGAAATTGAAAGAAAAAACTACAGAGGCTCTCAAGTAGAGGAACAGGTTGTTTATATTTGAACACAGTTTGTGGACTACAAACTCAAGAACAAAAAGATCACACAAGTGTTTTGAGGCTGCTGTTTCACATCCACCTCTCTGTTAGTTAGCAGGTACTGTTTCAGGCGCTGCAAGAAATTATTTGACAGCCTTTATTAGTCGCCACAATTTTCAAACATATTTCACTGCAGGTTTTGGGTTGATTAATGCCTGGAGAACCAAAACTGTACCATTTCCAGACTACAGAAGAAACTGTGCCTTTCTTGAGAACCAGTTCTTAGTTTGTGTGCGCATGCAGTGAGGTTGTTATTTACACACACCGCGCGTGAATTACTGAAGTAAAGAAGCGAATCGTAACAACAGAAACTCGCCGGATAAAAACTACGGAAGCCTAGAGTCATAAACTCTGAAAACATAAAGAGGGGAAACATTTTTTTTCTTATGCGTTGAATATGATTTTTCTCAATGCCAGATCTATTTCACACGGACTGATTCTAAAAGAAGCTGCACACTTCTTATGTGAACCTCGGGTAGCTCAACTCGGAATTCCTCATGAATTATTTCTGAACAATGCAATCTTTCTTGTTGAAGCATTAAAAAAAATTCACATCTCTTGAAAACGAGGGCGGAGCCTTACTATAGTTACTAAACACAGATTTTGTCATCGATTTAAACACAATATTTTTCACATGCCTTCTTCAATGAAGCTAACTCCTTGAACAAAAATTCACACTTTTATTTTGAACATTTGACCCCAATGAAACTGTTGAAGATACAGAAAGTGGCTTACCAGGGTCTCCGCCGTACATCGTAGAGGTCAATCTTATCTGGTGCCCTCCAAGGAGCGGCTGAAACATTACACATTTTTAACATATTTGATTAATAACGTAACAAACTATGAAAAATTATCTATCTCTCAAAAAAAAAAAACCCCGGAAGAATGCATTCACACTTTGAAAACACCTGGCATTTGAGGGTGTGGCTTAATAGTGGTACATTCTGATTGGTGTATTGTTATTCAATCCCTTTACTTTGTGTGCGATCTGATTGGCTTGTTTTAAATACATGCAAATATTCTGGTCCGTGTGTTACCGGGGTAGTATCTGGTGACCCCGGTGGCGCTCCCGAAAGCTTGCCATAGCAAGGAAGGGTCGTCCCTGCTGTTCTCAATGAAGACGCGCTCCAACGCCTGCGTCCAGTTCAGCTCGTTGAGGATCACTGGAGCTGGGTTTGAAGGATCAAAGCACCTCACACAAGCACCTTCTATTTCAGGATACTCATTCGATGTTCATTCAGTCACTCACCTCCTTTGTAGATGTCGGTGGGGATCTGGACAGCCGTGTGCGAGTAGTTAACACTATTCTTAAAGTTGGAATCGTACACAAACTCCAGCTTCAAGGACATCTGAGAGTCGATGTCCTCGCCGTCCTTAAAGAATAAGTTAAACCAAAGAGATTATTACGTGAAGTTTGTAGTTGGGCAAAAAGCGAGTGGGTTCTATGTCATTGTAGTCCAAAGCATTATCAAGAACCGATTAAACCTAAGCTTCTCAGGTCATCTGATGCAAAAGTTGCTGAGAAATGTCGTTCGTAGAGAACAAATTCATGCTTGTGGAGAAGCTTTAACCATTTCTGCTCAGAAGAGAAAAGATTTTAGTTGTTAGTAGTTGTTATTTCTGATGTTCTCTCAAGTTTGCTGAATACGGGTAATCTCAATTTCAACAGATTGGAATCACCACAATTTAGTGGGATGGCACACACTAAAATATTTTATGTGCAGCTTTCTTGTGTTTGTGCACCCATCCATCAAAAGGTCAAAAGATATCGTTATATTTCGATATATTCTCGATTATAGATCAAACGGACAGTTTTCACAACAAACATGATATTTAGGACTGTTATTTATCCTTTAAATGGCAATCCCTCTTTTAAAATTTCCAAAACATGCAAGAATTAGATTTTTTTTTTCCTTAAAATGTATAACATTTTCATGTTGTAGGGTTCTCCATTTTCCACATTAAATGCACCAAATGTAATTATCATACCCAAAAATGCTCAAATATCTATCTGAAATTTACTGACTATGTTTAACCTAAAGTATACCAAGTTAAAAGTACTTTACCTAAAAATTCACAATATTTTCTGCAGTCTATGCTCCCAGAGCAATAATGTTGCTCTTAAAAGTCCCCAAATGTAAGAATTTAAGCTGAAAATTAATCTTTTTTTCCTCTGCAGGCATTAATCCTTTACCGACCCCAACCAGGTGTCCCTTATTTTGCAACGCAAAAGGTGACAATCTTAATTGCTAATTTACAGCTAAACTAATAAAACTAAATAGAAACTAATAGGAAACCAATCCATCGTTTTTCTCTCTGAAAGATGATGTCAAATGACTCCTAATGAAAATCCTATTTGCTTATATTTCTCAAAGTCAGGAATGCTGTTTCATGCTAACATTTTAAAAGAATCTTACATTTGTTATAATACACGTTACATCTTCCTTTTTTAAGTTAGCCGTTACGTGCTGAAATTCACATTCAACTCAATTCTTTTTCTGAACGTGTTCTACTGACACTTTCACCTCGCCTTCTAATGGAATAATCATTTCAAGTGATCACACTGATTATTTGTACGGTCTCTCCCACAGACATTCCTTTCAAAATAATTCATTAATATCACCCCTTTAAATGCTTTATTCAGAGATTTAGGAGGCATTTAGATTCATCTTGTACTTTATTTGACTCGTCTGAAGAAACTTTACTCCATTTCTTCTGCGACTGTTCATGTGCGCATTTTTTTCTGGAATAGTTTGAGCACCCTCATTGCTCGAAAGGTTTTACAGAATTTCACTATTTATTATTGGTATATTAAGTTCTAAGCATATTTTATCTGCCTTCTTCTCTGCTGATAATTCGCTATCTAATTACAACTTTTGTATTAATCGTCTCTTATTTTTTGTGAAGTTTTTTTATGCATGAAACTAAATAAACATGAAATATTTTATAAATAACTCTGTCAACAAAAAAGTTTCAGAATTTTAGATGCTTGATCTTTTCATAAGAATTTATTATTCTCCAAATAGCTTCCTGTTTCTCTTACTGCTCTTTCTTTCTCTCCTTTTATTTTTAATTTTTAATTAAATAATCTCATTCCTAAGTCGTTTTTTTTTATTGCACTCCACTCTTGAGTTGTACTGTGCTCAATGTACTTTGTACATCTCCTCTTCTGTAACTTACGTTAAAGATACGTTCACCTCTGTGATTTTATGCAACATAATTTCTGAAGATTATTTGTGAAATAAAATCCAAAGTATTACTAAAATTTCTCTGTTAATTGGAGTATACATATAAGAAATATGGAATGAAAGCATTATATCTAGTGTGCAACACTTGTTGGCTAAAACAACGAGCCGTTAATTTTAAATGTGTTTTTGTAAAAAGTGTCAGATCCCTCCAACTTGTTGGCTTTCATGCAATTGCATTAAAATGCACTAAAAATGTCCCCAAATCCTTAAAAAACAAGGAAATCAACAAAATGAATTTTTAAATGTTTTCTCATGAATATTTAACAGACAAACAGAGATGTACTCACATAGTCCATCTCTGCTTTGGAGTTATAATATTCCATGTTTTCCTCCTGAAATCGAACACAATCGAACGTGAGCATGCAAAAACCAAAGGTTGCACGACACAAGTGCTCTCGTAGAGCAACACTTGTGCGCTGGTCAGTGGAGCTGAACCAATCAAATCAAGTTAATCAGTCAGAAAATGAGCCGTTGGGATACACAGAGCCTCCAGACGAGCAGCTTGTGTTTGAAGCTACACTGCGTAGCACCACTGAGACGAATGCATGCTTCAAAAAAAAAGAAAGAAAAGACACAGCAAGGGGCTAAAGCTTGAAGTTTTTGCTTGTATCATATCAGGTTAGATATGAGGAAGCATTAAAGAGATATTTAATAACTAAAAAAATATTTTAGAGTGAGCAGCGAAGCAAAACAGGCACACAAAAAATCAAGCCTACTGATTTTTTTGTTTCGTTTTTACAACAAAAACAAAAAAAGGAAAAACTATTTGTTTAATTTTTGACTCTGTGATCAAAAAAAAAAAGGCAAAAAATAAGTGACTTCCTTTGGGAATGCTCAGCATACTATCTTTTTCTTTTTATATTGTTATAAACACAAAATCATCTCATGTTCCTTTTAGAGCAACTCTCAGTGTCCTTTTCAACCAAAAAACCATTAAAACCTCATTTTCTCCATAAAGTTTTATTTACAAAATCCAATATATTTTTTTTACTTCTGTTTTTAATTTAAAAAAGAACACAATCTTCTCTTTATCAGTAACATATTGGTAATGGGTCAACAAAAAATACATATAAATACATTTTGGTTGGTTTAGGTTTAGAGTTGGGGTCGGGGTAAGGGTGAGGGTGAGGGGTAGGGGTAAGGGGTTGGGGTAGGGGTAAGGGGTTGGGGTTAGTGTTTGGATTGAGTTGTATTGAGGTTGGTTTGGGTTGGATTTTGTGATTAGGTTTAGGGTTTGGGTTCTTGAGTTAGGTTGGGTCGAGAGGGTTTGGTTTGGGTTTTGTTATTAGGTTTGGGGTTTGGGTCTTGAGTTAGGTTGGGTCGAGAGGGTTTGGTTTGGTTTGGGTTGATTTTTGAGATTAGGTTTAGGGTTTGGGTTCTTGAGTTAGGTTGGGTCGAGAGGGTTTGGTTTGGGTTTTCGTGATTAGGTTTGGGGCTTGGTTCTTGAGTTAGGTTGGGTCGAGAGGGTTTGGTTTGGGTTTTGGGTTGGGTTTTGTTATTAGGTTTGGGGTTTGGTTCTTGAGTTAGGTTGGGTTGAGAGGGTTTGGTTTGGTTTGGGTTGATTTTTGAGATTAGGTTTAGGGTTTGGGTTCTTGAGTTAGGTTGGGTCGAGAGGGTTTGGTTTGGGTTTTGTGATTAGGTTTGGGGCTTGGTTCTTGAGTTAGGTTGGGTCGAGAGGGTTTGGTTTGGGTTTTGGGTTGGGTTTTGTGATTAGGTTTGGGGCTTGGTTCTTGAGTTAGGTTGGGTCGTGAGGGTTTGGTTTGGGTTTTGGGTTGGGTTTTGTGATTAGGTTTGGGGCTTGGTTCTTGAGTTAGGTTGGGTCGTGAGGGTTTGGTTTGGGTTGGGTTGATTTTTGAGATTAGGTTTAGGGTTTGGGTTCTTGAGTTAGGTTGGGTCGAGAGGGTTTGGTTTGGGTTTTGTTATTAGGTTTGGGGTTTGGGTCTTGAGTTAGGTTGGGTCGAGAGGGTTTGGTTTGGTTTGGGTTGATTTTTGTGATTAGGTTTAGGGTTTGGGTTCTTGAGTTAGGTTGGGTCGAGAGGGTTTGGTTTGGTTTGGGTTGATTTTTGTGATTAGGTTTAGGGTTTGGGTTCTTGAGTTAGGTTGGGTCGAGAGGGTTTGGTTTGGGTTTTGTGATTAGGTTTGGGGCTTGGTTCTTGAGTTAGGTTGGGTCGAGAGGGTTTGGTTTGGGTTTTGTGATTAGGTTTGGGGCTTGGTTCTTGAGTTAGGTTGGGTCGAGAGGGTTTGGTTTGGGTTTTGGGTTGGGTTTTGTGATTAGGTTTGGGGCTTGGTTCTTGAGTTAGGTTGGGGTCGTGAGGGTTTGGTTTGGGTTTTGGGTTGGTTTTCGTGATTAGGTTTGGGGGTTGGTTCTTGAGTTAGGTTGGGTCGAGAGGGTTTGGGTTGGGTTTTGTGATTAGGTTTGGGGCTTGGTTCTTGAGTTAGGTTGGGTCGAGAGGGTTTGGTTTGGGTTTTGTTATTAGATTTGGGGCTTGGTTCTTGAGTTAGGTTGGGTCGAGAGGGTTTGGTTTGGGTTTTGGGTTGGGTTTTGTGATTAGGTTTGGGGCTTGGTTCTTGAGTTAGGTTGGGTCGTGAGGGTTTGGTTTGGGTTTTGGGTTGGTTTTCGTGATTAGGTTTGGGGGTTGGTTCTTGAGTTAGGTTGGGTCGAGAGGGTTTGGTTTGGGTTTTGTTATTAGATTTGGGGCTTGGTTCTTGAGTTAGGTTGGGTCGTGAGGGTTTGGTTTGGGTTTTGGGTTGGTTTTCGTGATTAGGTTTGGGGGTTGGTTCTTGAGTTAGGTTGGGTCGAGAGGGTTTGGTTTGGGTTTTGTTATTAGATTTGGGGCTTGGTTCTTGAGTTAGGTTGGGTTGAGAGGGTTTGGTTTGGTTTGGGTTGATTTTTGAGATTAGGTTTAGGGTTTGGGTTCTTGAGTTAGGTTGGGTCGAGAGGGTTTGGTTTGGGTTTTGTGATTAGGTTTGGGGCTTGGTTCTTGAGTTAGGTTGGGTCGAGAGGGTTTGGTTTGGGTTTTGTTATTAGGTTTGGGGTTTGGTTCTTGAGTTAGGTTGGGTTGAGAGGGTTTGGTTTGGTTTGGGTTGATTTTTGAGATTAGGTTTAGGGTTTGGGTTCTTGAGTTAGGTTGGGTCGAGAGGGTTTGGTTTGGGTTTTGTGATTAGGTTTGGGGCTTGGTTCTTGAGTTAGGTTGGGTCGAGAGGGTTTGGTTTGGGTTTTGGGTTGGGTTTTGTGATTAGGTTTGGGGCTTGGTTCTTGAGTTAGGTTGGGTCGTGAGGGTTTGGTTTGAGTTTTGGGTTGGTTTTCGTGATTAGGTTTGGGGCTTGGTTCTTGAGTTAGGTTGGGTCGTGAGGGTTTGGTTTGGGTTTTGGGTTGGTTTTCGTGATTAGGTTTGGGGATTGGTTCTTGAGTAAGGTTGGGTCAAGAGAGTTTGGTTTGGGTTTTGGGTTGGGTTTTGTGATTAGGTTTGGGGCTTGGTTCTTGAGTTAGGTTGGGTCGTGAGGGTTTGGTTTGGGTTTTGGGTTGGTTTTCGTGATTAGGTTTGGGGCTTGGTTCTTGAGTTAGGTTGGGTCGAGAGGGTTTGGTTTGGGTTTTGGGTTGGGTTTTGTGATTAGGTTTGGGGCTTGGTTCTTGAGTTAGGTTGGGTCGAGAGGGTTTGGTTTGGGTTTTGGGTTGGGTTTTGTGATTAGGTTTGGGGCTTGGTTCTTGAGTTAGGTTGGGTCGTGAGGGTTTGGTTTGGGTTTTGGGTTGGTTTTCGTGATTAGGTTTGGGGCTTGGTTCTTGAGTTAGGTTGGGTCGTGAGGGTTTGGTTTGGGTTTTGGGTTGGTTTTCGTGATTAGGTTTGGGGCTTGGTTCTTGAGTTAGGTTGGGTCGAGAGGGTTTGGTTTGGGTTTTGGGTTGGGTTTTGTGATTAGGTTTGGGGCTTGGTTCTTGAGTTAGGTTGGGTCGTGAGGGTTTGGTTTGGGTTTTGGGTTGGTTTTCGTGATTAGGTTTGGGGCTTGGTTCTTGAGTTAGGTTGGGTCGAGAGGGTTTGGTTTGGGTTGGGTTTTGTGATTAGGTTTGGGGCTTGGTTCTTGAGTTAGGTTGGGTCGAGAGGGTTTGGTTTGGGTTTTGGGTTGGGTTTTGTGATTAGGTTTGGGGCTTGGTTCTTGAGTTAGGTTGGGTCGTGAGGGTTTGGTTTGGGTTTTGGGTTGGTTTTCGTGATTAGGTTTGGGGCTTGGTTCTTGAGTTAGGTTGGGTCGAGAGGGTTTGGTTTGGGTTTTGGGTTGGGTTTTGTGATTAGGTTTGGGGCTTGGTTCTTGAGTTAGGTTGGGTCGTGAGGGTTTGGTTTGGGTTGGGTTGATTTTTGAGATTAGGTTTAGGGTTTGGGTTCTTGAGTTAGGTTGGGTCGAGAGGGTTTGGTTTGGGTTTTGTTATTAGGTTTGGGGTTTGGGTCTTGAGTTAGGTTGGGTCGAGAAGGTTTGGTTTGGTTTGGGTTGATTTTTGTGATTAGGTTTAGGGTTTGGGTTCTTGAGTTAGGTTGGGTCGAGAGGGTTTGGTTTGGGTTTTGTGATTAGGTTTGGGGCTTGATTCTTGAGTTAGGTTGGGTCGAGAGGGTTTGGTTTGGGTTTTGTGATTAGGTTTGGGGCTTGGTTCTTGAGTTAGGTTGGGTCGAGAGGGTTTGGTTTGGGTTTTGGGTTGGATTTTGTGATTAGGTTTGGGGCTTGGTTCTTGAGTTAGGTTGGGTCGTGAGGGTTTGGTTTGGGTTTTGGGTTGGTTTTCGTGATTAGGTTTGGGGCTTGGTTCTTGAGTTAGGTTGGGTCGAGAGGGTTTGGTTTGGGTTTTGGGTTGGGTTTTGTGATTAGGTTTGGGGCTTGGTTCTTGAGTTAGGTTGGGTCGTGAGGGTTTGGTTTGGGTTTTGGGTTGGTTTTCGTGATTAGGTTTGGGGGTTGGTTCTTGAGTTAGGTTGGGTCGAGAGGGTTTGGTTTGGGTTTTGTTATTAGGTTTGGGGTTTGGGTCTTGAGTTAGGTTGGGTCGAGAGGGTTTGGTTTGGGTTGATTTTTGTGATTAGGTTTAGGGTTTGGGTTCTTGAGTTAGGTTGGGTCGAGAGGGTTTGGTTTGGTTTGGGTTGATTTTTGTGATTAGGTTTAGGGTTTGGGTTCTTCAGTTAGGTTGGGTCGTGAGGGTTTGGTTTGGGTTTTGGTTGGTTTTTGTGATTAGGTTTTGGGCTTGGTTCTTAAGTTAGGTTGGGTTGAGAGGGTTTGGTTTGGGTTGGGTTGATTTTCGTGATTAGGTTTGGGGCTTGGTTCTTGAGTTAGGTTGGGTCGAGAGGGTTTGGTTTGGGTTTTGGGTTGGGTTTTGTGATTAGGTTTGGGGCTTGGTTCTTGAGTTAGGTTGGGTCGTGAGGGTTTGGTTTGGGTTTTGGGTTGGTTTTCGTGATTAGGTTTGGGGGTTGGTTCTTGAGTTAGGTTGGGTCGAGAGGGTTTGGTTTGGGTTTTGTTATTAGGTTGGGGTTTGGGTCTTGAGTTAGGTTGGGTCGAGAGGGTTTGGTTTGGGTTGATTTTTGAGATTAGGTTTAGGGTTTGGGTTCTTGAGTTAGGTTGGGTCGAGAGGGTTTGGTTTGGGTTTTGTTATTAGGTTTGGGGTTTGGGTCTTGAGTTAGGTTGGGTCGAGAGGGTTTGGTTTGGTTTGGGTTGATTTTTGTGATTAGGTTTAGGGTTTGGGTTCTTGAGTTAGGTTGGGTCGAGAGGGTTTGGTTTGGTTTGGGTTGATTTTTGTGATTAGGTTTAGGGTTTGGGTTCTTGAGTTAGGTTGGGTCGAGAGGGTTTGGTTTGGGTTTTGGGTTGGTTTTCGTGATTAGGTTTGGGGCTTGGTTCTTGAGTTAGGTTGGGTCGAGAGGGTTTGGTTTGGGTTTTGTTATTAGGTTTGGGGTTTGGGTCTTGAGTTAGGTTGGGTCGAGAGGGTTTGGTTTGGTTTGGGTTGATTTTTGTGATTAGGTTTAGGGTTTGGGTTCTTGAGTTAGGTTGGGTCGAGAGGGTTTGGTTTGGGTTGATTTTTTTGATAAGGGTTTAGGGTTTGGGTTCTTGAGTTAGGTTGGGTCGAGAGGGTTTGGTTTGGTTTGGGTTGATTTTTGTGATTAGGTTTAGGGTTTGGGTTCTTGAGTTAGGTTGGGTCGAGAGGGTTTGGTTTGGGTTTTGGGTTGGTTTTCGTGATTAGGTTTGGGGCTTGGTTCTTGAGTTAGGTTGGGTCGAGAGGGTTTGGTTTGGGTTTTGTTATTAGGTTTGGGGTTTGGGTCTTGAGTTAGGTTGGGTCGAGAGGGTTTGGTTTGGTTTGGGTTGATTTTTTTGATAAGGGTTTAGGGTTTGGGTTCTTGAGTTAGGTTGGGTCGAGAGGGTTTGGTTTGGTTTGGGTTGATTTTTGTGATTAGGTTTAGGGTTTGGGTTCTTGAGTTAGGTTGGGTCGTGAGGGTTTGGTTTGGGTTTTGGGTTGGTTTTTGTGATTAGGTTTGGGGCTTGGTTCTTGAGTTAGGGTTGGGTTGAGAGGGTTTGGTTTGGGTTGGGTTGATTTTCGTGATTAGGTTTGGGGCTTGGTTCTTGAGTTAGGTTGGGTTGAGAGGGTTTGGTTTGGGTTGGGTTGATTTTCGTGATTAGGTTTGGGGCTTGGTTCTTGAGTTAGGTTGGGTCGTGAGGGTTTGGTTTGGGTTTTGGGTTGGTTTTTGTGATTAGGTTTGGGGCTTGGTTCTTGAGTTAGGTTGGGTCGAGAGGGTTTGGTTTGGTTTGGGTTGATTTTTGTGATTAGGTTTAGGGTTTGGGTTCTTGAGTTAGGTTGGGTCGAGAGGGTTTGGTTTGGGTTTTGGGTTGGTTTTCGTGATTAGGTTTGGGGCTTGGTTCTTGAGTTAGGTTGGGTCGAGAGGGTTTGGTTTGGGTTTTGTTATTAGGTTTGGGGTTTGGGTCTTGAGTTAGGTTGGGTCGAGAGGGTTTGGTTTGGTTTGGGTTGATTTTTTTGATTAGGTTTAGGGTTTGGGTTCTTGAGTTAGGTTGGGTAGAGAGGGTTTGGTTTGGTTTGGGTTGATTTTTGTGATTAGGTTTAGGGTTTGGGTTCTTGAGTTAGGTTGGGTCGTGAGGGTTTGGTTTGGGTTTTGGGTTGGTTTTTGTGATTAGGTTTGGGGCTTGGTTCTTGAGTTAGGTTGGGTTGAGAGGGTTTGGTTTGGGTTGGGTTGATTTTCGTGATTAGGTTTGGGGCTTGGTTCTTGAGTTAGGTTGGGTTGAGAGGGTTTGGTTTGGGTTGGGTTGATTTTCGTGATTAGGTTTGGGGCTTGGTTCTTGAGTTAGGTTGGGTCGTGAGGGTTTGGTTTGGGTTTTGGGTTGGTTTGTGATTAGGTTTGGGGCTTGGTTCTTGAGTTAGGTTGGGTCGAGAGGGTTTGGTTTGGGTTTTGTTATTAGGTTTGGGGTTTGGGTCTTGAGTTAGGTTGGGTCGAGAGGGTTTGGTTTGGTTTGGGTTGATTTTTGTGATTAGGTTTAGGGTTTAGGTTCTTGAGTTAGGTTGGGTCGAGAGGGTTTGGTTTGGGTTTTGTTATTAGATTTGGGGCTTGGTTCTTGAGTTAGGTTGGGTCGAGAGGGTTTGGTTTGGGTTTTGGTTTGGGTTTTCGTGATTAGGTTTAGGGTTTGGGTTCTTGAGTTAGGTTGGGTCGAGAGGGTTTGGTTTGGGTTTTGGGTTGGGTTTTCGTGATTAGATTTGGGGCTTGGTTCTTGAGTTAGGTTGGGTCGAGAGGGTTTGGTTTGGGTTTTGGGTTGGGTTTTGTGATTAGGTTTGGGGCTTGGTTCTTGAGTTAGGTTGGGTCGAGAGGGTTTGGTTTGGGTTTTGTTATTAGGTTTGGGGTTTGGGTCTTGAGTTAGGTTGGGTCGAGAGGGTTTGGTTTGGTTTGGGTTGATTTTTGTGATTAGGTTTAGGGTTTGGGTTCTTGAGTTAGGTTGGGTCGAGAGGGTTTGGTTTGGGTTTTGTTATTAGATTTGGGGCTTGGTTCTTGAGTTAGGTTGGGTCGAGAGGGTTTGGTTTGGGTTTTGTTATTAGATTTGGGGCTTGGTTCTTGAGTTAGGTTGGGTCGAGAGGGTTTGGTTTGGGTTTTGGTTTGGGTTTTCGTGATTAGGTTTAGGGTTTTGGGTTCTTGAGTTAGGTTGGGTCGAGAGGGTTTGGTTTGGGTTTTGGGTTGGGTTTTCGTGATTAGGTTTGGGGCTTGGTTCTTGAGTTAGGTTGGGTCGAGAGGGTTTGGTTTGGGTTTTGGGTTGGTTTTCGTGATTAGGTTTGGGGCTTGGTTCTTGAGTTAGGTTGGGTCGAGAGGGTTTGGTTTGGGTTTTGGGTTGGTTTTTGGATTAGGTTTGGGGCTTGGTTCTTGAGTTAGGTTGGGTCGAGAGGGTTTGGTTTGGGTTTTGTGATTAGGTTTGGGGTTTGGGTCTTGAGTTAGGTTGGGTGGAGAGGGTTTGGATTGGGTTTAAAGTTGGTTTTGGGGTTGGTTTAGGAGTAGCTTAAGCTTTCGTACTCAGGCTCCAAATAAAACACAGTTGTTGACGTCATTAAGCTTCCGAGTCACACTACACATTCCCAAAAGGAAATTCAGACAAAAAAAGTTTGTAATTACCTTTTTTAATTTTTAGTTTGATCAAAGAATCAAAAATTTGAAAAACAAATTAGTTTTTCATTTTAATCTGAAAATCAGATAAACAAATGATACACGGACGCTAGGGCTAAGAACTGCCAGCTAAAATTCTGAGCAGGACTAAACAAGCCAAGACAAGAAAGATGGAAGACTGGATAAACTAGTACAGAGAGTACATAAAATAGAAAACTACTTGATGAAACTTGTTAGCTTGTTATTAAAGCTAACCACAAAATCGTCTCCAATGCGAATGAAAAAACTAAATCCGAAAGTAAAGCACTGGACAGACCTTGATTCCATCCTGCCAGTGATGCTCTTTCTGGAGGCGCTCCGCTTCACTCGCCAGTTTCTGAGGATAAAACATTCAGTCAGAATGACTCCTGAAGGCTTGAATATGTGAGGTGTTTTCTGACCTCGAGAGCTTTCCGTTTCTTGGCCAGCAGTCTCTCAATGTCAGTCGCCACCTTCTCCACGATGTCTCGAGGGTTGTTTCGGAGCAAGCTGAAATGCTTCTTTTTTTCCAGGTAGATCTGAAACCAGAGCCACACGTGAGGCTCACAGAATGGTGTCATGATTTGGGGATATTTCATTCGGTTTTAGAGGCAAGTATAATGACTAATTAATGGAATGTATTTGTGTCCTCTGGTGGTGTGTTTCTCACCGTGTCTAACAATATAGATTTTTTTTCTGCACATCAACAAAAACCCAAAAAATACTTGATAACAAATATGTTGAATTGAGAACTCGCTAATTGGACAGTTTGGTCCTTGCTTATATAAATACATATATAAATATATCATATTTACAAATTAATTTCTATTAATATTACATTTTTTTTTTGTTTATTAATCATTTTTATACATGTATTATTACTTAGTATTTATGGTTTTGGCTAAAAAAATGGACTGTCGCCTTTAAACTAAATTCATCAATGCAAAAAAAAATCATGAATGGCTTAGTAAATACAACTAAATAAAAAAGTTTCTTTTGATAAGACTCGTTAAAACAAAAAACACTGGAATATTAAGTAAAATGTAAGAATGGGCTCGATTTACACAAGTAAATATTAGACCTACAACCGATACGTGAATTTAACTAATAAAACGTTCTAATATCTACACTAAAAAAAACATTTTTACGTGTTTTAAATTCATTTTAAAAACCTGCATGGAAAAACATGCAAAATAAAAATCGAGTAAATGTTATTTGCTTTTTCTTTCATTCGTGACTTTTTCCCCACAGTTTTCTGTTTGTGCTTCTCTCTAATTTCACATCAATCTATAGTTCACAGTCATATTCTCAAATAGGAATGCAACAAAGTAATGTCAACCTTCAAACAGTGAGCGAGCTGCACGCTTGTTTGGTGCATTATTGATGCGATACCCATGTAGCTTCCTCTCAGATGCGAGAGGCTAAAACAAACCGCTTTTATGGTCTCTCTTTGTGAGTGTGAGAGACAAGCGAGGCAGTAATCCTGAAGACAAGCCTCGTTACCCTGGTAAATAACCTCAGCTCAGGTCGATACGGAAGCCTCACATGAACAAGCATCGACAGCTTCACCTCTCAGACGCGCCGTTTAAATCAAGATTAAGACCGCAAGTGAAGGAGCAATCCCGTTTGAGTACATCAGTTTGACTAACAGCTATTAATTACTGCAGTTGAGGAAAACGTTCACTATTTCCAAAACAATTTCCAAAACCTTTCTTTATTCGCTCACTTGTGTTTCTTTGATTAGCATAGGCTATAAAAGACAAAATATGTAGACTAGACAAGATACACCTGGTATGAAAATGTAAGACAAGCTAAAACAAAGCAAGGTAGAACAAGACAAGGAAAGACATATGTCCAAGCTAAAAGAGAGAAGACATGCTGCTGCAAGGGAAGAATACACATGAAAAAGCCAACCAAAAAAAATTTCGGGCTACCATTACTCATTGTAATACAAGAAAAGATGAGACAAGACAAGAATAGACCGTGTAAAACCAAAAGATGACTTAAGACAAGGTTAGAATTATGTTAAGCAATATAATACAAGACAATAGACAGATCTAAAGTAGACACAGTTAGGAAATGCATGTAAAGTAAAGTAAAGGTGATAAAACAAGAAAAAACAAGGCAAAGGGAAAGATAAAACAAGGCATGGATTTACACAAGTCTATACAAGACGAGGAACAGTCAAACAGCCAGAAAAATACAAGAAAAATCAATACAAGGCAAGGCTAAACGACAAAAAGTGATTAAGATGAATAATCCAAAGAGAAAAGATGTAGGTTTAAATAAGAGAAGACAACTAGAAAATGTAATACAGGACACCACAAAACCACAGAAAGCCAGGTCAAGACAAGACAAGGTTTCAATTATAGAAGACAATACTAGGCAACATCAGAAAAAGATAGGCACAGAATTAAGGTTAAGAAGAAAGAAGACAATGCAAGAAAAGATCCGCAAAAAGTAAGACACAGCAATACAAGACAAGTAAAAGAAGGGAAAGCTTCAAACAAAGCAAAACAAGAGAAAGGTGTTGACCATAGAAGACACTGTAAGGCATTTTCAGAAAAGGCAAGACAAAGTAATACAAGGTAACATAAAACAACAGACGAAAAAGTAAGACAGCAGAAGGCACAGACAGGACAACAAAAAAGGCAAAACTAACTAACACAAGACTGAAAGCAACACAAGAAACATTACTGGTTTGTACAAATAAAATACAAGACAACATAAAGCTAGACAACCAATGTTAGGGAAAACAATCCAGCAAAAATAAAGCACACATTAAGGACAACATTAGACAATAAAACACAAAAAAATGTTTAGAAAAAGAATTTGACAAGAGAAAGGCAACACAATGCAGCAATGGCCATCAAGTGATGGATTCAGACATTCAATTTTAACACAATTCAATCTGATCTGAAACAAGCTCCCACTCTGACAGCTGCTGAGGTCAGAGGTCAAATGTCAAGTGTTAAGGTCAAGAGCATCAAACTGCATTCAGGATTGATCAGGGCAACGCAAGTTGCTCTTAAATGTACTTTTTCTCTCAACAAATTACATTTCTGTCCCTAACTTTCGCACATTAATAAAAAAAAAAGTAAAAAAAAAAAAAAGATGACATGAAAGAACACTCTGATTCCATTTGATCACGATCTGCACTGAGGCATTGTGGGTAGACGAAGGAGGGGCGAACCATCTGTTCTCTCTCACACAGACACACACACACATCCGCATCGATGGAGAGGCAGCATCATTATATTCTTCAGCGTCCCTCATGATATGAGAGTATGACACGCACATAATGAGCACATGTTTGACAGAAAAACTGAAACGACACGGTGGTTCTTACCCCCTTGAGCTGCTGAGCGCCACTGATGTGCTGCAAAACCCTGTCGATCTCCTGCTCGATGCGTCGAGCCCAGTGCATGATCCTGCACACAAGCACACGCACCATTACTCAACAGCACAGCAGCTGCTTCAGAGCAGTCGAGACTTATTTTGGAGATTTATGTCATTGTAGCATATCTTTCAAAGATCATCTGTTTTGCATAGACAATCTGAATCCGAAATTAATAATTGGATGAACATAAAAACGGCAATTGATGTTTTATGAACACCATAACATAGTTTAATAAAAACAAACAGAACATTATCAGAATAGTAGAATCAGCGTAACACCATAGCAACTCTGTTACTCTAATCCAAATATCACAGAAACTTTAAAGCAACACTTAAGTGCAAGTCCATAGGAACACCTTCATCCAATTAAATCACCCCCGCCACTCCCTAGCAACGCATCTATCCAATAAAACTACCCTGACAATTTCCTAGCAACAAATTCATACAATGACAAAATCCCAGCAACTCCCTAACAACACATTAATTCAAATAAAACACTCCCTAGCAACACATTCATTCAAACAAAACACACCAGCAACTCCCTAGCAACACATTCATTCAAATAAACAACACCAGCAACTCCCTAGCAACACATTCATTCGAACAAAAACACCAGCAACTCCATAGCAACACATTCATTCAAACAAAACACACCAGCAACTCCCTAGCAACACATTCATTCAAATAAAACACACCAGCAACTCCCTAGCAACACATTCATTCAAACAAAAACACCAGCAACTCCATAGCAACACATTCATTCAAACAAAACACACCAGCAACTCCCTAGCAACACATTCATTCAAATAAAACACACCAGAAACTCTCTAGCAACACATTCATTCAAATAAAACACACCAGCAACTCCCTAGCAACACATTCATTCAAATAAAACACA
Source organism: Danionella dracula (assembly GCA_900490495.1). Classification (NCBI taxonomy): domain Eukaryota; kingdom Metazoa; phylum Chordata; class Actinopteri; order Cypriniformes; family Danionidae; genus Danionella; species Danionella dracula. Next base: position 78,933 of record UELW01000792.1, on the reverse strand, counting down.
CCAGAAACTCCCTAGCAACACATTCATTCAAATAAAACACACCAGAAACTCCCTAGCAACACATTCATTCAAATAAACCACACCAACAACTCCCTAGCAACACATTCATTCAAATAAAACACACCAGCAACTCCCTAGCAACACATTCATTCAAACAAAAACACCAGCAACTCCATAGCAACACATTCATTCAAACAAAACACACCAGCAACTCCCTAGCAACACATTCATTCAAATAAAACACACCAGAAACTCTCTAGCAACACATTCATTCAAATAAACCACACCAGCAACTCCCTAGCAACACATTCATTCAAACAAAACACACCAGCAACTCCCTAGCAACACATTCATTCAAATAAAACACACCAGAAACTCCCTAGCAACACATTCATTCAAATAAAACACACCAGAAACTCCCTAGCAACACATTCATTCAAATAAACCACACCAGCAACTCCCTAGCAACACATTCATTCAAATAAAACACACCAGCAACTCCCTAGCAACACATTCATTCAAATAAAACACACCAGCAACTCCCTAGCAACACATTCATTCAAACAAAAACACCAGCAACTCCATAGCAACACATTCACTCAAACAAAACACACCAGCAACTCCCTAGCAACACATTCATTCAAATAAAACACACCAGAAACTCTCTAGCAACACATTCATTCAAATAAACCACACCAGCAACTCCCTAGCAACACATTCATTCAAACAAAACACACCAGCAACTCCCTAGCAACACATTCATTCAAATAAAACACACCAGAAACTCCCTAGCAACACATTCATTCAAATAAAACACACCAGAAACTCCCTAGCAACACATTCATTCAAATAAAACACACCAGAAACTCTCTAGCAACACATTCATTCAAATAAACCACACCAGCAACTCCCTAGCAACACATTCATTCAAACAAAACACACCAGCAACTCCCTAGCAACACATTCATTCAAATAAAACACACCAGAAACTCCCTAGCAACACATTCATTCAAATAAAACACACCAGAAACTCCCTAGCAACACATTCATTCAAATAAACCACACCAGCAACTCCCTAGCAACACATTCATTCAAATAAAACACACCAGCAACTCCCTAGCAACACATTCATTCAAATAAAACACACCAGCAACTCCCTAGCAACACATTCATTCAAACAAAAACACCAGCAACTCCATAGCAACACATTCACTCAAACAAAACACACCAGCAACTCCCTAGCAACACATTCATTCAAACAAAAACACACCAGAAACTCTCTAGCAACACATTCATTCGAACAAAAACACCAGCAACTCCATAGCAACACATTCATTCAAACAAAAACACCAGCAACTCCATAGCAACACATTCATTCAAACAAAACACACCAGCAACTCCCTAGCAACACATTCATTCAAATAAAACATACCAGAAACTCCCTAGCAACACATTCATTCAAATAAAACACAACAGAAACTCCATAGCAACACATTCATTCAAATAAAACACACCAGCAACTCCCTAGCAACACATTCATTCGAACAAAAACACCAGCAACTCCATAGCAACACATTCATTCAAATAAAACACACCAGAAACTCCCTAGCAACACATTCATTCAAATAAAACACAACAGCAACTCCCTAGCAACACATTCATTCAAATAAAACACACCAGAAACTCCCTAGCAACACATTCATTCAAATAAAACACAACAGAAACTCCCTAGCAACACATTCATTCAAATAAAACACACCAGCAACTCCCTAGCAACACATTCATTCAAATAAACCACACCAGCAACTCCCTAGCAACACATTCATTCAAATAAAACACACCAGCAACTCCCTAGCAACACATTCATTCAAATAAAACACACCAGCAACTCCCTAGCAACACATTCATTCAAACGAAAAACACCAGCAACTCCCTAGCAACACATTCATTCAAACAAAATACACCAGCAACTCCATAGCAACACATTCATTCAAACAAAATACACCAGCAACTCCATAGCAACACATTCATTCAAACAAAACACACCAGCAACTTCTTAGCAACAACTTCATCCAAACAAAACACACCAGAAACTCCCTAGCAACACATTCATTCAAATAAAACACACCAGCAACTCCCTAGCAACACATTCATTCAAACGAAAAACACCAGCAACTCCCTAGCAACACATTCATTCAAACAAAATACACCAGCAACTCCATAGCAACACATTCATTCAAACAAAATACACCAGCAACTCCATAGCAACACATTCATTCAAACAAAACACACCAGCAACTTCTTAGCAACAACTTCATCCAAACAAAACACCCCAGCAACTCCTTAGTAACACTATAATCAGATTAGAATCCCCCGGCAACTACTTAGCAACAAATTAATCCAATAAAATCACCCGACAACTTTTATGCAACATCTTAATTCAATAAAAAAACATGCATGTAACTCATTAGCAACACCTTAATCCAATCAAAACACCCCAGAAACTTTTTAGCAACAACTTAATTTAATAAAAGCATACAGGTGACTTCTTAATAACACCTTAATTTAATCACAACACACCAGCAACCCCAAAGCCACAAATTATATTCAATTTGTGTCCTTTTTTCACAACCAGATGTGTGCAGATATTCACATAATCTTGAATGTGGCCTAAATGTATTCAGTTATGGCTTACCAATCATAATATAGGACTTCACATTTTGGGTCAGGGTTTGGGGAGCACCTGGGACTGGTCACGCATTAATGCATAAATGCACCACATAAACCCACCATTCACAAATCAATCCGGTGGAACATATTTGAACTGTGCTGCAAACTGCACTCGCTAACATTTTCTTGCTACCTCGAAGCATGAATTTTCTCTGTGGGAGACTCAAAAGGCACATAAACAATGTTCCCTATAGGGCTATTTTAAGGCTGTTGCATTGCAAACATGATGCAACCGTAACATAACTAAGCCCTCAAACAACCATTACAAGATGATGGGTGCCTTTTAGCTCAAATAAAAAGAATCACACAATAACTGCCAAATTTTGTATTACATGTTGATGCTTTCATTTACAGTTTTTCACAATTGCTAAGACAGTTTTTGCAATACATTTAACAACTTTCTTAAACTTTTACAATTAGCACAACAACACAATTAGCACAACATATGTTTAGGTAGGCTCTACAATTAACACATTTTTTGTTGCTTTGCTACAAAACACATTCAGTTAACACAAATTTCCAAAGCTTGAACTTCTTTTACTCTCGAGCTCCACCAAACACCAAAACTATATAATTTTAAAGTAAATTTTTTTCTCAATGTGTTATGATTAACTAAATGTTGCTGTCGGAAGAAAACATGTGCTAGTGTTTTGAAAACTGTATTATTTTATTTTGAAAATGAGATTTGGAGTTTTGTTTACAATGGAGGGTTTTGAGAATGAAATGAACTGTTTTGCAAATTGTGTGTTTTAACTGATTTGGTGCGTTAAGAGTTAAGCACACTTGTTAAATGTATTGCAAAAACTGTCTTAGCAATTGTGAAAAACTGTAATTAAGTCATACTCCGTTTTTTAACACTTGAAAAGAGTGGTCCGCCCCAGAATATTTAAGAGTCTTTTAACTCACCTTTAAAACTGAGAAGAAACTGTTTAGTGCTAAATATCAACTCTCAGTGTTACACTCTGCAAATGCAATGTTTAATTTAATTGACTTATTTGTCTGATGGAATTGGAGTTACTTAAGAGGGTGAAATATATAAATAAACGACTGTCATGTTCAGATAAACATGATAGGGAGTAATAAAATGAGAGGGAGTAATAAACTCTGGTGTTGATAGTTGAGCTTTGAATAGTCATTGTGTTTTGTCAATCGGTAGTGTAGGAAACTCACAACTGAAGACCAGAAGATCTTTGGAGTATCACAAGCTTTAATGTTGAACGCTGCAGTCTTCAGAAAAATCTAACTGTGTTACACAATGTTTTTAGGACCGTCACCCCGAGGAGGAACCCAGCCACAGATATTCATGAAACCAACAAACGGTCAGCAGGACAAAGCAGGAGAAGATACTTATCAAGATGTTCTCAGACATTTAAGAGCATGATTTCAGTGAGGTCCCAAAAAATCATAATAAAGAATTCCTAAGCAATCTAGATAAGGTCACATACACAAATAATACGATAGTGCCAAAAAGTGATTGCAATATATATCGAAAAATCATCAACTTTGTAATCCTACAGTAGTTAAATCTAACGTTTTTACTCAAATTTGCCTAGGATTTAACTCCACAAAATGCCGTGAACGACGCTTTCAGAGTCTAGCAAAATTTTTTTGTAACAAGGTCACAGCGCTAGATTTATCACAGTTGCACCGCTTCAAGAAACGGAACCATCGTTTCCTTCCTCGACCCAACATTCTGATAAACCTGATACATTTTGCAGCATGTTCATGCATTGAATAGCCCACAGACACACAATCCAGATCCACAGATGCGCATGAATTATTTAACAACTGTAAGGTCTCGTTCGGCTACATTAAAGCCTTGATTCTGCCAGAGAACAGCGCGTACGGTTAAATCACATCCCTGCAGTGTGATCATAAATATCACCTGTTTCCACGACAACAGATCTCTGCATGATTACAGCTCATGCTGTGCATGTCATGTTACATAAGTACAGGTCCCTCCGTCTCTCGTATCATAATTAGATTAATGCAATCATTGCCATTAATTAGCATGAGAGGACGAGGATGAGGTGATTAAGTGTTTAATAAATGGTAATGTTTGAGATTATATGAGGACAGGGAATGTGTTCGTGGGTGATATTTATAGCAGCGCTCGTTTATGATCGATATCTGAGGTAAAGCGTTCCAGGGGCCCGTCTCGTTCGAGGGACTGAGGTGTGAGTGTATTGCACAGAGTTGAAACATGCTCACCTGATCCTTTCATTGCAAACTCAGCCAAGTTGGCCCTTGTGTTTATAGCTGTCACCACAAGAGGTTTCTCTCGCGAAGCAAAGAGGTAGAATTCAATGTCCGAATCATTGAAATGTTCTATTTCAATTCAACTTTCAGCACTCTCAAAAACATGTTTTGAGAACTCACCCCTGTCAAAGTTTTTAGAACATTCAGAGCCGACGAAATTTTTTTCAAAAATGTTCAAAGAATGTCGTTCTGCGAATGTTTTCTTTCAACATTCTGAGAACGATCAGCAGTCATAAACACTCTTTTAAAAATAACCTGAGGAAATGTTTTCAGGAATGGTTTGTGGCAAGGTTCATAAATGAATGAATTAATGAATTAATCGTGACGGTGGCGCAGTGGGTAGCACGGTCGTCTCACAGCAAGAAGGTCGCTGGTTCGAGCCTCGGCTGGGTCAGTTGGTATCTCTGTGTGGAGTTCTCATGTTCTCCTCGTGATCGCGTGGGTTTTCTCCGGGTGCTCCGGTTTCCTCCACAAGAACAAAGACATGCAGAATAAGAGAATTGAGTAAGAACGATTGTTCGTAGTGTTAAAGAGTGTGTGAATGTTTCCCAGCGATGGGTTGCGGCTGGAAGGGCATCCGCTGCGTAAAACATATGCCAGAGAGTTGGCGGTTCATTCTGCTGTGGCGACCCGGAAAGGGAAGAAAGCCGATATGAAGATGAATGAATTTATTAATTAATTAATATCCTGAGAACATTGTTGAGAGAAAACTCGCTCGCTCGTCAACATTCAGCAGTCATAAAAAATGTCCTATGTTCAGCTTTTTCTATCAACATTCAGAGGACATTCTAAAAATGTTACAACATTCATCAATTAATTGAAAAACTTTCATTAAGAGACATCAATTACAGTTTTTCACAATTGCTAAGACAGTTTTTGCAATACATTTAACAAGTTTGCTTAACTCTTAACGCACCGAATCAGTTAAAACACACAATTTGCAAAACAGTTCATTTCATTCTCAAAACCCTCCATTGTAAACAAAACTCCAAAACTCATTTTCAAAATAAAATAATACAATTTTCAAAACACTAACACGTGTTTTTCTTCCAACAGCAAGATTTAGTTATTTATCATAACACATTGAGAAAAAAATTGGCTTTAAAATGACATAGTTTTGGTGTTTGGTGGAGCTCGAGTGTAAAAGAAGTTCAAGCATTTGAAATTTGTGTTAACTGAATCTGTTTTGTAGCAAAGCAACAAAAAATGTGTTAATTGTAGAGCCTACCTAGACAAATGTTGTGCTAATTGTGTTAAGAGTTTAGGAAAGTTGTTAAATGTATTGAAAAAAATGTCTTAACAATTGTGAAAAACTATAAGTGGCACTTTAGTGTCTCTGAGAAAGACTTTCTGCTTGTGGTGCAACAGAGCAGATGTGCATCTACACTACTTCATGTTTGACACCCAAACCGCATTAAATAGCATAAAAAGCATTAGCTGACGAAGACTGGATGAGAGAGGGAGCTGGAAGCAAAGAAAAGTCATTCAACTATTTCTATTATATAAAGTCTGAAAGAGACTATTATAGCCTTTTCTGCAAAGACTGACGTCCAAACTATGACCTTTTTATTTTCTTTTTTTATTACAAACACCTCACAATGTCTTCAGAGGGACGCTAGAGACGTTTTTGTGGGGTATTAAGAGTGTGTTGGTTCTTTGTTCTTTCTTTCTAAGAGTCTTCACGGCGATGTTGGCGTAGGTGATGCTAGACCTGCTCTGCTGTTATATGCGTGAATAATAATATTATTAATAATTGTGAGGCCATGCAAGGTTATGATCCTTGAAAGGTTCTCTGTCTGCATATGCGTTTATCTGTGTAAGACTTCACTCTCGTAAGACTTGCTCTAGTTGGAACAGGCTGCGCTGCCGTAAACGCTCTCGCGCTTGGTTCACGGCACGTTTGCGAGCATGTGTGACACAATATGTGGAGTCCAGAGTGTTTGTGAGTGATTCAGGCGATCCGAGCGCTCTCAGCAGCTGATCGGAGCATCTTTAGCAGATCGACCCGGCGCGCGCTCTCCCTGGAGACTCGAGAAGCTGTGTGTGACCCATATTCACTTTGAAAAATGAGCTGAAAACCACCGGATGAACATTACTCAACAAAGATGCATCAGTGAAGGAGATTACAGTTTTTCACAATTGCTAAGACAGTTTTTGCAATACATTTAACAAGTGTGCTTAACTCTTAACGCACCGAATCAGTTAAAACACACAATTTGCAAAACAGTTCATTTCATTCTCAAAACCCTCCATTGTAAACAAAACTCCAAAACTCATTTTCAAAATAAAATAATACAGTTTTCAAAACACTAACACATGTTTTCTTCCGACAGCAACATTTAGTCAATCATAACTACATAAAAATTTGCTTTAAAATGACATAGTTTTGGTGTTTGGTGGAGCTCGAGATGTTTTGTAAATTTGTGTTAACTGAATGTGTTTTGTAGCAAAGCAACAAAAAATGTGTTAATTGTAGAGCCTACCTAAACATATGTTGTACTAATTGTGTTAAGAGTTTAGGAAAGTTGTTAAATGTATTGAAAAAACTGTCTTAGCAATTGTGAAAAACTGTAAATAGCAAAAGCTGGTAATATAGTACACAAAGTCACATATATGTGAGCAATTATATATTTTAAGGTTGTTGGCTGGAATATTCATGCTCATAAGAACCAACAACTACAACCCAGAGGTGAAAAATAGAGGAACACATGAAGAAATTGACATTTTATTAATTATTATAAATAAATGAAAACACTAACAGATATACACTGCACTTTAGTGACCATCTGTCACACACAAATCACTTGCCATTCTTGCACGTCACATCTCCTTCGTTTTGTACTCTATTCCATTTGTACTTTATTTCATTTTGTACTTTATTTCATTTTCATTTGTATTATATTGTTTTCCATTGTACTTTATTTCATCTGTATTATATTGTATTTAGTACTTATTTAAATTCATATCTACTTTGTTTTCTTATAATTTATATTTTATTTTTCATTCTTTTTATCTATTTCCTAATGGTTACAGGTTGGACAGTCGTACAATACATTTCACTGCACGTCGTACTCTGTATGTATATGTATGTGACAAATAAAATCTGAATCTGAATCCAAATCTGTCAAACTATTTTTACTTGAAGGAAAATACTGTAATGGAAATATTAAATACTCATGAGACATGATTTATGAGCACAATCGCAAACAGCAATTTATTACTTTCCTCAAACATGGATTCAGCTCATACCTTGATATCAACGGAGAATGTGATCACATTGCAAGCAACATGGAAAGAGAAAGAGAGAGGAAGGAAGAAAGAGAGAAAGGAGAACAGGAAGAAGGGGAGAGAAAGAATGAGCAGCCCTTCTCTCAGCAGACACGGGGCAAGAAACTGAACCCAGGGCTTCCCAGAGACTCCTATCAGTACAAATCCCACCCCTCTACATCACTTCCTGTTCCATCCAAGTAAACTTAAGGACATTCAAACTCAATCTTATTGGATAAATAATTACAATGATTAAATATTCTATAACAATACTTAAGTGACTGGTGCCACCCAGGGTTCTTATGGGTCAAGAGAAAAACATTTGTCTGTAATTTTAATGACAATTTACATCTCAGTGTTTAAAAGAAACCCAATTTTTAAGTTTAAATTAAAAGCAAGACATTGTACAAAAGGGATTTTTCATCTAATCTGTGTACAAATTTAATGTTTTAATTTTATTCAACTCAAAAGTCAAGTAAGCGTGGAGGGCTACAATCCGTTTTCTTTTTTTGCAACTGCTTTTTTTGTAAATTTGATTATTTAAGAGAATTCAATTCCAATATGATTTTTTTTGGGAGAGGGAGGTTTTTTTTTTTTTGTTTCAATAAATTTATTTTTTCTTCTATATGTAAGTTTATTTATTTGAGAATAAGACATGGTTTGTGATATTTATTTATACATTTTATATAATTCCAATTAATAAATCAATTAATTGCATTAGATATGTATTTACATATAAATCAATTGTTTACTATAATATTTTTAAATACATAATTTTTTGTTATTTTAAGCCATTTTTGTGAATGCTTTTCTTTTAATGTAAACAATTTTTGTGATAATATTTAAGAAAATTTTCTTGTTTTTTTGTTTTATTAATCTTAATTTGTATTTATTTAGTTCCATTACTTTTAAATACATTTTGTGCTGTCATTTAAGGACAGTTTATTTACAATATCAAGAGTAAAGGATATGGTAAACTTGTCCATTTTTTGCTAAACTGATCCCAATAGGGGAGCTTCCTTTAAGTTTACGTAACAGAAAACATTACTTCAATCAATTTTGGAGGATATTTAGCCTTCTAAAAAACATCAGGACAGATACAGAGACTGCTATCAAATGATCTTACCCAGACTACAAATTTAAATTTATGCACTTCATAAATTTTTCTCAAATAAGAGTGTTTGTGTAATCTTTTTAAGAGAGTCATAGAATCATAGACTTCTGAATAATGCGTTCAGAAAATGCAAGAAAATTAACCGTATCCAGCTTCAGCAAAGCTGCACATTTCATTGATGTTCCCTTAATAATTAAAGCCATTAAAAATTACAAAAAATGTATTAGATTCCAAAAAAGCAGAAAAGAGAACTTGAGTATCAACCTGGCGAAAGATCAATCCTTCCAAAAAAACTTACTGTAAAAAATGTAGACATTTTATAGAAATCAACCTTTTATGAGTCAAGGCAAGCTTTTTAGAAGCACAAATGAATGAAACCGTATGCATCAACCTGATGGGGGAAACGTTCCAAGCAATACGACTGCAAAGTGACCCTTTCCAACCAGCTTGAGAGCCATAAAGTGTCAGAAGTAAGCTTTTTAAGGAGGTGTCATAGTGAAAAACAGATCTTAAGGATCAATTGTGGGGGAAAACAGAAAAAGAGGGGCGTCAAACGCATTATTTCAGGGGCTGCAAACAGCACATGCTCAGCTAGAGCAACCGGTGTAGCCTCATCACGTATGAAGTCATCAACTCCAGATCGATTTATTCACTCTGAAGACGTGAAATAAAATCACATAAACAGTGAACGTCACTCTCATCACCGTTCCCCCTCTCATCTGATATCGATGTAAAAAGAAAAGAGGAGGAAGGATGTGAATAAAGCTACGGATGCAGCCAGAAACGTAAGGTGAAAGATGCATTTCAGGTAAAAAAATAATGTTTTTGAATCTGGATTATTTACACACCTGTTTCAGAGAACCAGCTTGCTACGAATGCTGTGGAGCACCTTCAAGGACGTGAGTTCTCAAGTTCATAAAATATGAAAAGACTGAAAAGATGGCAACATCGCCGTAAACAGGGGCCCCCGATTAATTTTACCCCAGGGCCAAACTGTACAAGACCAACTAGAAAGAGGGACGAAGGCCACGAGCATCTATTCTTTCACCGAGGTCAAATAACCCACTCCACCAAAGAGACGCCAAATAAAGATTTGTTTAAAAACACGAAGCTAATTTTTTGTTACATATTTATAATCATACACACTTTAATCAAACAAGAGGAACATATTTTATATTTTTACACAATTATATACAGAGAGCGAGGGAGAGAGGGAGAGAAAGAGATAAAGGTGGTATTAGAAAGAGGAGAGAATGCGAGAGAGAGAGAGAGAGAGAAATGAAAGAAAAAGAGATAGAGGGAGGATATAGAGGCAATAGAGAAAGAGAAAGGAGAAAAAAGAGGAGAGAGAGGATATAGAGGGAGAGACAAAAGAGAGAAAAAAGAAAGAAAGAGGATATAGATGAGACAGAGAGAGAGAGAGGGAGAGAAAGAGATAAAGGTGATATTAGAAAGAGGAGAGAATGCGAGAGGAGAGAGAGAGAGAGAGAGAGAGAGAGAGAGAGAAATGAAAGAAAAAGAGAGATAGAGGGAGGATATAGAGGCAATAGAGAAAGAGAAAGGAGAAAAAAGAGGAGAGAGAGGATATAGAGGGAGAGACAAAAGAGAGAAAAAAGAAAGAAAGAGGATATAGATGAGACAGAGAGAGAGAGAGGGAGAGAAAGAGATAAAGGTGATATTAGAAAGAGGAGAGAATGCGAGAGGAGAGAGAGAGAGAGAGAGAGAAATGAAAGAAAAAGAGAGATAGAGGGAGGATATAGAGGCAATAGAGAAAGAGAAAGGAGAAAAAAAGGAGAGAGAGAGGATATAGACGGAGAGACAAAAGAGAGAAAAAAGAAAGAAAGAGGATATAGATGAGACAGAGAGAGAGAGAGGGAGAGAAAGAGATAAAGGTGATATTAGAAAGAGGAGAGAATGCCAGAGGAGAGAGAGAAATGAAAGAAAAAGAGAGATAGAGGGGGGATATAGAGGAGATAGAGAAACAGAAAGGAGAAGGAAAGAGGAGAGAGAGAGAGGATATATAGGGAGAGACAAAGGAGAGAAAAAAGAAAGAAAGAAAGAGGATATAGATGAGACAGAGAGAGAGAGAGAGAGAGGGAGAGAAAGAGATAAAGGTGATATTAGAAAGAGGAGAGAATGCGAGAGGAGAGAGAGAGAGAGAGAGAAATGAAAGAAAAAGAGAGATAGAGGGAGGATATAGAGGCAATAGAGAAAGAGAAAGGAGAAAAAAGAGGAGAGAGAGAGAGGATATAGAGGGAGAGACAAAAGAGAGAAAAAAGAAAGAAAGAGGATATAGATGAGACAGAGAGAGAGAGAGGGAGAGAAAGAGATAAAGGTGATATTAGAAAGAGGAGAGAATGCGAGAGGAGAGAGAGAGAGAGAGAGAGAAATGAAAGAAAAAGAGAGATAGAGGGAGGATATAGAGGCAATAGAGAAAGAGAAAGGAGAAAAAAGAGGAGAGAGAGAGAGGATATAGAGGGAGAGACAAAAGAGAAAAAAAAGAAAGAAAGAGGATATAGATGAGACAGAGAGAGAGGGAGAGAAAGAGATAAAGGTGATATTAGAAAGAGGAGAGAATGCGAGAGGAGAGAGAGAGAGAGAGAAATGAAAGAAAAAGAGAGATAGAGGGGGGATATAGAGGAGATAGAGAAAGAGAAAGGAGAAGGAAAGAGGAGAGAGAGAGGATATAGAGGGAGAGACAAAGGAGAGAAAAAAGAAAGAAAGAAAGAGGATATAGATGAGACAGAGAGAGAGAGAGAGAGAGAGGGAGAGAAAGAGATAAAGGTGATATTAGAAAGAGGAGAGAATGCGAGAGGAGAGAGAGAGAGAGAGAGAGAGAGAGAAATGAAAGAAAAAGAGAGATAGAGGGAGGATATAGAGGCAATAGAGAAAGAGAAAGGAGAAAAAAGAGGAGAGAGAGGATATAGAGGGAGAGACAAAAGAGAGAAAAAAGAAAGAAAGAGGATATAGATGAGACAGAGAGAGAGAGGGAAAGAAAGAGATAAAGGTGATATTAGAAAGAGGAGAGAATGCGAGAGGAGAGAGAGAGAGAGAAATGAAAGAAAAAGAGAGATAGAGGGGGGATATAGAGGAGATAGAGAAAGAGAAAGGAGAAGGAAAGAGGAGAGAGAGAGAGGATATAGAGGGAGAGACAAAGGAGAGAAAAAAGAAAGAAAGAAAGAGGATATAGATGAGACAGAGAGAGAGAGGGAGAGAAAGAGATAAAGGTGATATTAGAAAGAGGAGAGAATGCGAGAGGAGAGAGAGAGAAATTAAAGAAAAAGAGAGATAGAGGGAGGATATAGAGGCAATAGAGAAAGAGAAAGGAGAAAAAAAGAGGAGAGAGCGAGAGGATATAGAGGGAGACAAAGGAGAGAAAAAAGAAAGAAAGAGAGAGGATATAGATGAGAGAGAGAGAGAGAGAGCATACAATACACCCCATCAAAAAATACATTTTCACCCAAAAAGTACACACTGAGTGCATTTCTGTTTTTTTTGTTTCTGTTTTTGTTAATTATAACAGGGAACATTCTCATAACATTCGCTAAAGTTAGTTAAAGGTTGTCTAAATGTTAGCTCATGACGTTTCCTGAAGAACCTTGTAGTAAAATTCTAATAATGTTAAACTAAAATGTTTACTTTTTTTAGTGAGTTATGAATGTTCTCCTAATGTTGAAAGGAAACGTTTTAGGAACAATGTTCTCAGAACATTACTAGAGCGTTTTTTTTTGTTTATTATCAGTTACACAGAAGTGGAGAGAACATTCTAAAATGTTTTCAATAACCTTGAGAGAACGTTCCCATAACGTAAAAAAACTGAACAAAATAACGTTTATGCAACATTAGAGGTGTTGTTCTTTTTTAAAATTGTAAATTTCTTAGCTGGGTATGCGCCATAATATATAGATATTCAACTCATCGTAAGACGTGCTCTAGTTGGAACAGGCTGCGCTGCCGTAAACGCTCTCGCGCTTGGTTCACGGCACGTTTGCGAGCATGTGTGACACAATATGTGGAGTCCAGAGTGTTTGTGAGTGATTCAGGCGATCCGAGCGCTCTCAGCAGCTGATCGGAGCATCTTTAGAAACTCTGAAACAGCTTAGAACACATTTTGAGTGAGGAAGCTGCAAACTTTAGTGCTGTTTTAACAAAAACTGTAAGAATAATAAGGAATTCTCATTTTTATACTCTGTATTCTTGTGAAACTCTGTGTGCTGAATGTGACTAGATTATCCTGTGTTTTAAGTTTCTGTGCCACATTCCACCTTCTCCTGGAATTCTCTTGCACACCATTTGCTCTAGGGGGTTTGGGTGGTGGCCGAAACTGTTAACAACGTGCTTGTGTGTCCAGGGTACCCCTCCCTTTTGAGAGTATATAAGGAGACTAAAATCTCTGTGTTAGTAGAAGTCTTTTGTTTGAATAAACTCAAACAGCTTCTCCGAAGGCTCGGGGATCCGCTGGTGATGTTGCTCAAATAAAAGAAATCCTACAAAAACGTTAAGTGCAACATTCAAGGTCGCATTGATGCACAGGCTTACAGGGGCTCAAGCCCCGGGGCCTACCGCTCGTGGGGCCCATGACCACAAGAAACAAAAATTAACATAATGCAAAATAAAGAAAATAGAAACCCACGTTGTCTAACTAGGTGTCTTTCACAAACCTCCCTCCTCTTTCTTTCTCACTCTCCTCTCTCAACCATCACTCTTTCCTTCTCTCATCTCTCCCCTCCCAACTCTCTCTCTCCCTCCCTCCCTATCTAACATCTCTCTCCTTTCTTGTTCTCTCTCTCTCTCTATCCCCATCTCTCCTTCCCTCGTCTTTCTCTCCCTCCCTCCCTATCCAACATCCCTCTCTTTTCTCGTCCCCTCTCTCTCTATTTCCATCTCTCCTTCCCTCCTCTGTCTCTCTCCCTCCCTATCCAACATCCCTCTTTTTTCTCATCCCCCTCTCTCTCTATGGCCATCTCTCCTTCCCTGCTCTCTCTCTCTCCCTATCCAATATCCCTCTCTTTTCTCGTCCCTCCTCTCTCTCTCTATCCTCATCTCTCCTTCTCTTCTCTCTCCCTCCCTCCTTATACAACATCCCTGTCTTTTCTCATCCCCTCTCTCTCTATGCCCATCTCTCCTTCCCCCTCTCTATCCCTCCCTCCCTATCTAACATCTCTCTCCTTTCTTGTTCTCTCTCTCTCTATCCCCATCTCTCCTTCCCTCGTCTTTCTCTCCCTCCCTCCCTATCCAACATCCCTCTCTTTTCTCGTCCCCTCTCTCTCTATGTCCATCTCTCCCTCCCTATCCAAGATCCCTCTTTTTTCTCATCCCCCTCTCTCTATCCCCATCTCTCCTTCCCCCCTCTCCCTCCCTCCCTCCCTCCCTCCCTATCTAACATCTCTCTCCTTTCTTGTTCTCTCTATCCCCATCTCTCCTTCTATTCTCTCTCTCTCCCTCTCTCCCTATCTAACATATCTCTTCTTTCTTGTTCTCTCTCTCTCTATCCCCACTCTCCTCCCTCCTTCCCCCCTCTCCCTCCCTCCCTCCCTCCCTCCCTATCTAACATCTCTCTCCTTTCTTGTTCTCTCTATCCCCATCTCTCCTTCTATTCTCTCTCTCTCCCTCCCTCCCTATCCAACATCCCTCTCTTTTCTCATCCCCTCTCTCTCTATCCCCATCTCTCCTTCTCTTCTCTCTCTCTCCCTCCCTCCTTTATCCAACATCTCTCTCCTTTCTTGTCCCCTCTCTCTATCCCCACCTCTCCTTCCCCCCTCTCTCTCTCTCCCTCCCCCCTATCCAATATCCCTCTCTTTTCTCATCCCTTCTCTCTCTATCCCCATCTCTTCTTCCCCCCTCTCTCTCTCCCTCCCCCTATCCAATATCCCTCTCGTCCCTCCTCTCTCTCTATCCCCATCTCTCCTTCTCTTCTCTCTCTCTCCCTCCCTCCCTATCCAACATCCCTCTCTTTTCTCATCCCCTCTCTCTCTATGGCCTTCTCTCCTTCCCTCCTCTCTCTCTCTCCCTATCCATTATCCCTCTCTTTTTCTGGTCCCTCCTCTCTCTCTATCCCCATCTCTCCTCTCTCTCCCTCCCTCCCTCCCTATCTAACATCCCTCTCTTTTCTCATCCCCTCTCTATCCCCATCTCTCCTTCCCATTTCTCTCTCTCTCTGCTGTGTCACATGTCCTATGGGCCTTGCCTTTTCTACTCTGGTCAAATAATTTTTAAGCTGCAAACCTGAAGGAAGACGTTTTATATAAACAAACTGTTTTTAATTAGTAATTAGTTGTGTTGTTAAACTCTTTGTTGTTCTAATTCCTTCAAAAAAAGCAAAAGCACAATTGTGTGTTTGTGTTCAGACCCAGCGAGAGGTCCAGAACAAAGTTGCGCTCCGGAGGGCCCTGCAGGCAACACTACGTACGCTGAAATCGCAGATAGAGCTTTTCTTTTCTTTTAGACATTGGATATTAGTCCAGCGGGTTGCATCAAGGCCTCTGCTGGTCCACATTTAAAGTAAATAAAACAGCACATTTCATCATTTCATTTCATAATAATTTCTTAACCAAAATCTTTTTTTGTAAACGCAACAAATAAATTAGAACTGGATTATTGGCCTTGTTTAAGAAAAACCTGTTACAATCTGTCAAAGTTGTCCAATTTGAGCAAACCTGCATTTCATGAACCTTTCTTGAATCAAGTGATGGATGGAATGGATTGGGCTTAAAATGCTCCCTCAAATGAACTTGTCTGCTGCATTAGTAAAAAGGAAGTTTCTCCATAATATAAAGTGGTCCGTGGATCGGTGGCATTATGGGAAAAAAGCAATATCACGCACTTCTGCTGTTCGAACGAGTGTTTGTTTGGTCCAGCCTACGCAAGGAGCTCGCTGCTGCAATCTCTGAGGCGCATCAACAAGCCTTTCTTACAAGCACTAACAAAAACTAAATGTCATATTTCTCATTTTTACTCACTAGAACTGTATAAAAATGAGAGCGTTTCTTAAAACAGAGCCAAGTGTTTCTTACGTGTAATGCTGTGGGAAGGTGAGCGCGTGCACTGCGGTCCAGCATCCGCCGAAAATCACCGTCACCATCACGCACGCGAGAGCCCACCTCGCCATTTTCCATGAGAAAACACCGTACGCCCGCAGCACGAACACCCCGCGGCTGTCCAGCACGGGTCGACGTCCCGAAGAGACCCGACAGGGAACGAGGTTCGAGTCTGAGAGATGAGAATGAAGGGAAACAGGGGGGCGTCGGTGGGCGAGAGATGCTGCGCGTGAGGATGCTACGTGCACGCGCGCCCGCGACACCTCACGGAGATGCGCGCGACCAGGGGACATTTCCCAAAACTTCTCCTTGAATGAATCAAAAGAGTCACAGACAATCAGAATCAAGTGTTGATTCTGAAGGGTTGATCAAAAGGGTCTCTTATTGTTTG
The DNA here is from genome assembly GCA_900490495.1 of Danionella dracula. Classification (NCBI taxonomy): domain Eukaryota; kingdom Metazoa; phylum Chordata; class Actinopteri; order Cypriniformes; family Danionidae; genus Danionella; species Danionella dracula. Next base: position 62,135 of record UELW01000792.1, on the reverse strand, counting down.
TTCTGTATCAGATTCTGTATGAGTCACACAAAATAAAATGTATTTCAGTTTTTTTTCCTCTAAATTCACCTCTTCCATCTATAATTGCAGACATTTCTTTTAAGTGTGTTCTGTGATCGCTGACAGATTTCCTTTTATTCACTCGTAGCACAGTCTGGGCAGGGAAAATAATGGAGCACCGAGGACTGATGTCATCAGGAAAACTAATCCCACACAGAGCTGTAAACCTTTCCACATCCACAGATTAGATCCAACTTTATTGTCATGTACAACTAAATGCAGTTCAGGTCTAACTAGAAGTGCAAATAGCAGTGGAGGATAAAGGTGTAAAAAGATTTACATTTACATTTAGCAGATGTTTTTGTCCAAAGCGACTAATAGTAGTGGAGAGACAATATGTAGTTTGGTACACACTTAAAGTCTAACTCAGGTCGCATTGAAGTTGCATCAGCTGATCAATCAACCATACGGTTCACTTCCGGGTCAGTCAGGCACAAACATTCTTCATTGAGATGAGCTGCATCAGCGTATCATCTGATTGGTTAGTGGAACAGGCTTCGGTCAGTGGGCGTGGCTACAGACGAGACGTTTTGAGCTTGAAAATAGAAAAAACTTCACATTCCAGCACCTCGTTTTATATTCTGCTCAATTTACTTATTACATTTATAAAATGGCTGTATATTGAAATCTGTAATTTGCTGGAAAGATGCATTTTTCTTCAAACACAAGACATTTTTGTCATTCAACAACAAAATTATTTCATTGTTATGCGTTTAGATGACCTGACGTGGCGTCAATTTTCAATAGTTTTTATTATTACTTCATCCACAAGCCTTCAGAAAAACAATTACAATTTAGTAATGCCAAGAAAATAATGCAGAGAAAAACATTGCCAAAAATGTTGCATTTTCTTGAGGAATGTCTATTATGGGTAGAGTTTGGATTTTTTTTATTGTGGTTTAAGTTTGTAATTTTACTCCTTTTTTAAATTTATATGAATTAAACAGTTTTGTGCGTTCTATTTTTGTCTCTTGTTTGACATATTGTTTGATGCAGTTTCTCTGTTTGTAAACTGTGCTACAGTATATAGTATATAAAGTGGATTGGATTAACTGTTACAAATCATCAAACTAAACAGTCAGAAATTGTTGATGCATTTAAATGAAGATGTTAAAAGCATTTTGAAATCTCCTTTACATTTAGAAAGCCTTAAATCGGTTTCAGTAGGAATTTAGTAAAAGAGCAACAATCGATCGTTGAAAACCAGACAACTGTTAAAGTAATGCACCATATACCAAAACTAAACCTTCCAAAATAACATTTCACGAGTTTGCTTACATAGAATTAGCCCAGAAAACACAAGCGTACTGGGCGAGCTGTCAGGGGGAGGGCCTCGGACCTCTATTTGGTCTGTTTTGCTTTGCTACACACAAAAAGAGATGGTGTCCTTACTGGTCCTTCTGGTCTGCAGTGGTGAGGTGGAGTTTTGGGTCGAGCGTGGATGACGCCTTGAATTCGACGCATCTGAGAAACAGAAAGGCAAGAACATAGTTTCCAAGGTGAGAGTAATTGTTGGCAGCTGGTATCCGGAGCGGAAGGCTAGGATGCATTTGTGAAGGATGTAAAGAATGATGGGGGGGGGGGGGATCGGGGGCTCTGTGTTGAAAACAATCATAAATACATTAAAACATTCATATGCACAAGTGTCTTTCAACTGAAATGATTTAACACACTGACTTGTACTGCCCCCTATTGTTGCATCACAAGAGCTACAAACTCATTTAAACATTGAAAGCAATCCAACAAATAAATTGTGCTTGCTTATCATTTTTTTAAATGTTTCTGGACATAAACATTCATCATATGGACAATTTTCTTTCCACTGAAAAAAATATAATGGGGACTTTCAATGGCACCTGTTGGTTTTATATATATATATATATATATATATATATATATATATATATATATATATATATATATATATATATATTTTTTATACGTTCAATCTCAGTTAAATATTGAAAAACAATCAAAATAAATACTACCAAATCCTTATATACAAATAATTAGAAACCATTGTATATTTTCCAGCCAAAATAACATGATGGTAAAAAACAAACAAACAATCAAACATCTCCTTAGATTAAGTGTGGAAATGGGAAATAGCTACAAAAATGCATTTGATATAATGTTAAATATTCAGAAAACTCCATTCGTTGATATGTTTTCCCGTCAAAGTCAAAGGACCTTTGAGTCAACATTTACATTCGCTTGTGCTCAGATGATACGGAAACATTCCAGGTTTCAAAAAGAAAGGAAATGTTAACATTTAAGAGAATATTAACAGATAAGAGTAATTTCAATAAATAGTTCTTAGTTGGAAGGTGACGTTTTCTCTCTGGAATGAGAGCGCAGGTGCAGTTTGAGCGAGTGGTTGCGTGTGAAGCTCTTCTCGCACTGGTAACAAGAGAAGGGTTTCTCTCCCGTGTGCATCCTCAGGTGAGTTTTAAGAGCGGATCTTTGTCTAAAACTCTTCTCGCACTGATCACAACTGAATGGTTTTTCTCCGGTGTGCACTCTCTCGTGTCGTTTTTGCTGTTCTCGACGGGTGAAGGTCTTGTCGCAGACTGAACACTTGAAGACAGGCGTAAAGGAGTGAGTCGCCTGATGTATTTTCAGTTCCCCAGATGTGATGAACTTTTTCCCGCAACAGCATTCATAGCGCTTCATGCCTTTGTGTCTATCCTGGTGTGTTTTTAAAGAACTCGGGGCTGAAAAACTCTTCCCACACAAATCGCAGTCGTATTTCTCACCTCCGTGAACTCTCAGGTGGCTTCTGAGCCTATCTGCCCTTGCAAAACATTTACCGCATTTATCACACTTGAATGGTTTCTCTCCTGAATGTGTGAGCAGGTGTGTTTTGAGCGTTTTTATGAGTCGAAACCTCAACCCACACTGATCACAAATGTGAAGTTTCTCTCCAGTGTGTACACTTGTGTGTGCTACCAAGTTTTCTTTATGCCTGAAACTCCTACCACATTGCTCGCATTTGTAGAGGTATTCCCCTTTGTGGCTCTTACTGTGCTCTTCAAATCTCTGTTTTCGAAGGAATATCTTCCCACAGACATCACATTCCAGAAACTTCTTTTCATCGTGGATCTTCCCATGTTGATAAAGACTGCTTTTTCGTAGAAACCTCTTTCCACACTTGACACAAACATGAGTCTCGTTTTGAGCGTTGTTTCTGATGTGTGTTTTCTCTTCTTGACTCTGTCCAAGCCGCTCACGTTTATATTGTTTAGCTCTGGTGTGCATTGGTATGTGCAACTTAAGGTGTTTTTGCCACAGAAAACCCTTTCCACATCGCTCACATTGATGTGGCTTCACTCCATGGCGAGTCATCATGTGGGTTTTAAGGTGTCGATTCCATGCAAAAATCTCTCCACAGTTTTCACACGTGTGAGGTTTCTCTTTGACATGCGTGAGCATGTGAATAACAAGAACTCGTTTCCAAAAAAACACCTTTCCACATTCCTCGCATTTATGTGATTTTTCTGCAGTGTGAGTCTTCATGTGAACATTAAGAGCTAAAGGGCCAGCAAAAATCTTTCCACACTTGGAGCAAATTAAAGACAGTTTTTTTAGTTTGGACATTTTGGCGTTGACAGTGGTTTTATCCAGCCTTGTCTTTTCAGCTCTACAAAACGAAAAGATGAATATCAGTTAACAACTCTTAAAAGAAAAAAACAAACAAAGCCGTGTTAGATTTTATAAACTATTTTATGTGGTTTATAATTACTTTGCATAGTGATCATTAACACGAACAAAATTGACAATATTATTTCTAGTCAAAACGCTCAAGAGAACAGAAAATAATGAAAAATCGTTTAAGTAGTCCCATACTCGGGGTGATTAGCAACCTTAACATGAACCACAACATCCTAAACAAGCATGCACGCATGAAAAAGACCGTTTAACGTAAAAGAGCATTAACGATCACGTCAAAAATGTTATTTGCGCAAAAAACACACAAACGCAAGCAGCGACCGCCTTACTAGCTATCTTTCTGGTTATTCCTGTTAAATGGGTGAGGTGTTATTGTATTTGGCCTATTATCTATTAACTTAATTGTTTTGATCATTTAAAAACAATATCAACTTACATCCGAGACAAACGTGGGCAACGGCTGATGACGTCATCAACGCGAGACGAAAATTAAGAAAAGCTATAATCGTAATCGTTTACACTTTTTTTCGCGTTTTGTGGAATTAAAAAATGAATGATAATGTAGCTTAAGTGTGGGGCAACTATTTAACATTTTGGCTATTTTGTTGTTTTAACACATTTTAGACCCTGCGCTCATTAAACTTTAGGTATTGCTGTTCGAGTCCTGATAATTTCACTGTATTCGAAGTCATTTCTTAAGGAATTATATGTTGAATTTTGTCAAATCTAATATCATACAGACTAACATTGTAATTTTCTTTGTTTTGTACGTTATGTCTGAGAGGGATGTCAGTGCAGACCTTCCTTTCACTAAAATTGTTGATAAAAGTTTTATATTTTTTGTTATGCAAGACTAAAACCTCTACTTTTTTCTGATACAATAGGCATACAGACAATATAGAACAGAACATACATTTTGAGATTTGATTGCAAACACCTCAACATATATACTGATATTTTAATTCGTTAGATTTAGTAATAAAGCCTTGGTTAATTTAGAAACAGATTCGTTGCCATATTTACTCTGTACTAGAAATGGCTAACTTGCTAAGCTTTTAACTGCCACACCAAGAAAATAAGAGGGAAAATTTTGTTGTTTGTTTTTCTTAACTTCTAATATCACTAATAGCGACATTAATCATTTCTCTAAACTCATGTTTTAAACGTCAATGACTACAAAACAATTAATATAGTTTCTACAGTAAAGGGGCGCTCTAACAAGACTTAGAATCAAAACTAAGACAAAATAAATGCAAAGAAGAATACGCTAGTTCCTCTGCTCAAGATATAAGTCGGTAGAAGCGGATAGAACGACGTGATTTCACACACAGGAGAAATGAAGATAAATACTGTAAATACCGGTTATTTTCTCTTGGTTTTGTCCCGTTTTGATCAGCAAAGTTGCTGCCGTGTTAAAATACAGGTTAGGAAAGGATCTATTTAGGTACATACTTGTACATTTACAATTCAAAATCGTTCTGTTCCTGTAGTAAATATCTAATCTAAAAACATACCTATCTGTGGCTTGCAAAACTTTTATAAATAGAGCGGTTGCGGCTTGTATGCAGGTGCGGCTTGTTTATCTTTTTATTTTATTTTTTTTTTTAAATAGAGAGGATGCGGTTTATATGTAGGTGCGCTTTATAGTCCAGAATTTATGGTAGTCAAATGGAGTGAAGAATTTTTGAAGACTATACAAGTAAGATTAGGACAGCAAACATCAAAAATACAAGTTGAAAATGGAACTCCTCAAGGCGTTATTTTTTACATATTGATAAATGACATCTTCAATAATATAGACATAGGGAAATCATTATATGCAGATGACGGAGCAATTTGGATGAGAGGAAGAAATGTAAAATAAATCTAAAAGAAAATGCTATGTACAATTCATAAAATTGGACAAAAAAGTAGTTTGTTGGAATAGATTGTGTATTTGTCATTAAGCTCGCTGAATGTTGGAGACATGTCTGATGTAATAGCAAGCGCTTTCCTTCCTGGGGTCTGCCTTTGTTCTCCTGGCTCTTCTTCTTCTTCTTCTACGCTGCTGCGTCTTGTTGGAATAAATAATGTATGTGTCATTACGTCTTCCATTGAATTGCTGAGTGGTAAAGATAGCTCAGATGATGTTGTATACACTCTAAAAGATATGAGTTTGAATTGACTTGAACAGAGACTGTGTGCTGTTTCTGTGGGTCTTACAAATGTATTTCTGCTGCTCCCATTGTCCATTGTGTTCAAACTTCCTGTGCTGACTTGACCACAAACGATTGTCCATTATGTTGAAACTTCCTGTGCTGACTTGACCACAAACGATTGTCCATTGTGTTGAAACTTCCTGTGCTGACTTGACCACAAACGATTGTCCATTGTGTTGAAACTTCCTGTGCTGACTTGACCACAAACGATTGTCCATTGTGTTGAAACTTCCTGTGTAGACTTGACCACAAACGATTGTCCATTGTGTTGAAACTTCCTGTGCTGACTTGACCACAGACGATTGTCCATTATGTTGAAACTTCCTGTGCTGACTTGACCACAAACGATTATTCATTCTGTTGAAACTTCCTGTGCTGACTTGACCACAAACGATTGTCCATTGTGTTGAAACTTCCTGTGCTGACTTGACCACAGACGATTGTCCATTATGTTGAAACTTCCTGTGCTGACTTGACCACAAACGATTGTCCATTATGTTGAAACTTCCTGTGCTGACTTGACCACAGACGATTGTCCATTATGTTGAAACTTCCTGTGCTGACTTGACCACAAACGATTGTCCATTGTGTTGAAACTTCCTGTGCTGACTTGACCACAGACGATTGTCCATTATGTTGAAACTTCCTGTGCTGACTTGACCACAAACGATTGTCCATTATGTTGAAACTTCCTGTGCTGACTTGACCACAGACGATTGTCCATTATGTTGAAACTTCCTGTGCTGACTTGACCACAGACGATTGTCCATTATGTTGAAACTTCCTGTGCTGACTTGACCACAAACGATTGTCCATTGTGTTGAAACTTCCTGTGCTGACTTGACCACAAACGATTGTCCATTGTGTTGAAACTTCCTGTGTAGACTTGACCACAAACGATTGCCCATTGTGTTGAAACTTCCTGTGCTGACTTGACCACAGACGATTGTCCATTATGTTGAAACTTCCTGTGCTGACTTGACCACAAACGATTATTCATTCTGTTGAAACTTCCTGTGCTGACTTGACCACAAACGATTGTCCATTGTGTTGAAACTTCCTGTGCTGACTTGACCACAGACGATTGTTCATTATGTTGAAACTTCCTGTGCTGACTTGACCACAAACGATTGTCCATTATGTTGAAACTTCCTGTGCTGACTTGACCACAGACGATTGTCCATTATGTTGAAACTTCCTGTGCTGACTTGACCACAGACGATTGTCCATTATGTTGAAACTTCCTGTGCTGACTTGACCACAAACGATTGTCCATTGTGTTGAAACTTCCTGTGCTGACTTGACCACAAACGATTGTCCATTATGTTGAAACTTCCTGTGCTGACTTGACCACAAACGATTGTCCATTGTGTTGAAACTTCCTGTGCTGACTTGACCACAAACGATTGTCCATTGAGTTGAAACTTCCTGTGCTGACTTGACCACAAACGATTGTCCATTATGTTGAAACTTCCTGTGCTGACTTGACCACAGACGATTGTCCATTATGTTGAAACTTCCTGTGCTGACTTGACCACAAACGATTGTCCATTATGTTGAAACTTCCTGTGCTGACTTGACCACAAACGATTGTCCATTGTGTTGAAACTTCCTGTGCTGACTTGACCACAGACGATTGTCCATTGAGTTGAAACTTCCTGTGCTGACTTGATCACAAACGATTGTCCATTATGTTGAAACTTCCTGTGCTGACTTGACCACAAACGATTGTCCATTATGTTGAAACTTCCTGTGCTGACTTGACCACAAACGATTGTCCATTGTGTTGAAACTTCCTGTGCTGACTTGACCACAAACGATTGTCCATTGAGTTGAAACTTCCTGTGCTGACTTGACCACAAACGATTGTCCATTATGTTGAAACTTCCTGTGCTGACTTGACCACAAACGATTGTCCATTGAGTTGAAACTTCCTGTGCTGACTTGACCACAAACGATTGTCCATTATGTTGAAACTTCCTGTGCTGACTTGACCACAAACGATTGTCCATTGTGTTGAAACTTCCTGTGTAGACTTGACCACAAACGATTGTCCATTGTGTTGAAACTTCCTGTGCTGACTTGACCACAAACGAATGTCCATTGTGTTGAAACTTCTTGTGCTGACTTGACCACAAACGATTGTCCATTGTGTTGAAACTTCCTGTGCTGACTTGACCACAAACGATTGTCCATTGTGTTGAAACTTCCTGTCCTGACTTGACCACAAACGATTGTCCATTGTGTTGAAACTTCCTGTGCTGACTTGACCACAAACGATTGTCCATTGTGTTGAAACTTCCTGTCCTGACTTGACCACAAACGATTTTCCATTGTGTTGAAACTTCCTGTGCTGACTTGACCACAAACGATTGTCCATTGTGTTGAAACTTCCTGTGCTGACTTGACCACAAACGATTATTCATTCTGTTGAAACTTCCTGTGCTGACTTGACCACAAACGATTGTCCATTGTGTTGAAACTTCATGTGCTGACTTGACCACAGACGATTGTCCATTGTGTTGAAACTTCCTGTGCTGACTTGACCACAGACGATTGTCCATTGTGTTGAAACTTCCTGTGCTGACTTGACCACAAACGATTATTCATTCTGTTGAAACTTCCTGTGCTGACTTGACCACAGACGATTGTCCATTGTGTTGAAACTTCCTGTGCTGACTTGACCACAGACGATTGTCCATTGTGTTGAAACTTCCTGTGCTGACTTGACCACAAACGATTGTCCATTGTGTTGAAACTTCCTGTGCTGACTTGATCACAGACGATTGTCCATTGTGTTGAAACTTCCTGTGCTGACTTGACCACAGACGATTGTCCATTGTGTTGAAACTTCCTGTGCTGACTTGACCACAAACGATTGTCCATTGTGTTGAAACTTCCTGTGCTGACTTGACCACAAACGATTATTCATTCTGTTGAAACTTCCTGTGCTGACTTAACCACAAACGATTGTCCATTGTGTTGAAACTTCCTGTGCTGACTTGACCACAGACGATTGTCCATTGTGTTGAAACTTCCTGTGCTGACTTGACCACAAACGATTGTCCATTGTGTTGAAACTTCCTGTGCTGACTTGACCACAAACGATTGTCCATTGAGTTGAAACTTCCTGTGCTGACTTGACCACAAACGATTGTCCATTATGTTGAAACTTCCTGTGCTGACTTGACCACAAACGATTGTCCATTGTGTTGAAACTTCCTGTGCTGACTTGACCACAGACGATTGTCCATTATGTTGAAACTTCCTGTGCTGACTTGACCACAAACAATTGTCCATTGTGTTGAAACTTCCTGTGCTGACTTGACCACAGACGATTGTCCATTGTGTTGAAACTTCCTGTGCTGACTTGACCACAAACGATTGTCCATTGTGTTGAAACTTCCTGTGCTGACTTGACCACAGACGATTGTCCATTATGTTGAAACTTCCTGTGCTGACTTGACCACAAACAATTGTCCATTGTGTTGAAACTTCCTGTGCTGACTTGACCACAAACGATTGTCGATTGTGTTGAAACTTCCTGTGCTGACTTGACCACAAACAATTGTCCATTGTGTTGAAACTTCCTGTGCTGACTTGACCACAAACGATTGTCCATTGTGTTGAAACTTCCTGTGATTTTACTGCGATGGTTAAGTACTTAAAAAGTAATGTTTTATGATGAGGGTAACATTTGCTGGTTATTTCCTGTAAATTGTCAGGTTAAATGCTAAGAAATATTGAAGATTTTTATGTATTTTCAGAATAAATGTTGACTATTGTTACATTTTAGTTTTGTTTTGCTCCAGCATGACCTTCTGAGAAAATGTAAACAAAAGTCTACATATAAAAAGATTTTGCTGTATTTAAGAAAAACATTTAATTTATAAAAATGAATTCATTTAATTGTTCATTTTCTTCTTTAGATTTCTTTTTAATTGATTATTTTTGCTTAACAAACAAAATATTATTTAAAAAGACATGTTCTTGCATTTTTAATCAAGTAAAAATGTCAGATTGTAATCTTTTACTTGTTCGATACTCTTAAAATTAAGCTTCTGTGGTTTCTTAACTGATTTAAATCACAATGCCTCTGAATAATGTGAGAACAGAACGCGCCTCTATCTGCTCCTCTCGAAACATCAAGGAGAACAATAAATGCATATTATAATAGAATTTTGATACTCTTGAGGCATGATTTATGAATACAATCGTAAACAGCATTTATTAGTTGTTCCAAACATGAATTAAGCTCATATCTTGATATCAATGAAGAATGTGATCACATTGCAAGCACCATGGAGGGAGAAATAAGAGGGAAAAAAGAAAGAGAGGAATAAGAGAGACACGAGCAACGCAAAATACATCCACTCGCTAGTGTACTTAGAGAGAGAGAGAGAGAGAGCAAAAGCCCCTAAAGCCTTGAGAGTCCCTTCAGTACAAATCCCACCTCTCTACGTCACTTCCTGTTCCATCCCAAGTAAACATACAAATTCAATCTTATTTGAGAATTACTTACAATGATTAAATATTCTATTACAATAATGAAAGGTTTAGTTTTAGGGGTGCCAAGAGTCACTTTCAATGGCTAAAAATATTCAAAGATTGGTCAAAGACATCAAACTTTGTTCTTTAAATTCCCAACTGTTCAGAAATTCTTCAAAAGTGTTAATTAAAAAGTATATATTAGCTATAACATGATCACGCCGTCCCACATAAAACGGACGCTCTTCCTGTTGTGACGCTGCCAGACTTACACACGACCTTACGGTTGTGGCTGGGAGACATAAGTGAAAGAACTGAAGTCTGGGGCGTGCAGCAGTTCCAGCCTTCTGGATCCGGCCGAAAAACCTCGCTGGTTGCCATCGACTCACAAGATCTCCAATAATCCACACAAGGAATAATCCAACTGTTCTCTGTGGTGTCTCTCACTGAGTCGCTCGCGTGTCGAGGGTAGGCTTCAGAGGAAAAAACAGGAAGAATATCACACTCGAGTCAGGTTTATGCAGGACGGCATGATCACGTGACCATCAGCGCGTTCGCTGATTGGCACTTTGAAAACAGTGTGGAGAGAGAATAGCGCCCCTAGAGGAGCTTCCTATAGTCGTCACCGACATAAGTCGTAGAGACTGACTGATGGGGAACTTTTATCTGAAAAGGGCACCTTTTTGACTCCATTACGTTGTTGTTTGGTCAGTCGTTCTTGGCCAAAACTCTAGCTCCGAAGCCAAAAAAAGTACTTTATTGTACTTTAAGTATGTTTCTATTTCAGACAATGTGTCTAAAATTAGATTAACTATGATGATTGTCTATGATTGTGTAAATGCCAAGCTACAATCAAACATCTGATCATGGAACGCCCATATATGGAATGATGAGAAAATAAAAACTCAAAACATTTCAAAGCTTAATGTAGCCATGAAATGATTAAAACAAGATTACACTTTACATTTAAAAAAAAAAAATATATATATATATATATATATATATTTTTTTTTTTTAAGTGAAAGATACATGTAATAATATATATTTTAACACTGAAATTTTACATTACGTTTGAGTCCAATTATGCAGTGAAGCTATTGATTCTCATTAAAAACCATATACTGTATTTTAACTATATTAAATATGCTTAAAGTTCTTCCACGTTAGCTTTAGTAAAGATTTAATCATCTTTACACTGTAAAAAAATATTACCTTGCATTACATTCTGAAATATCATGCTGATTGGACAGGTGCAACATATCCAGCCACCAAATATAAGTCTTAAAGTTATAACCACAACGTTTACTGATATACGTTACCATTCTGACCCATACAAATGTACAAAAATGCATATGGAAAGACCGATGGTGCAGTTAACACAATAAAATGGTCACCAGTCAGCTGAAGCTCAATTTTTGAGATTTTAAACACCAACATCAGATCCTAAAAACCATGTGGAGCACCTTTATGTTAAATTCAGCATAGTTTAGAACAGGGTTTGGCAACCCGTGGCTCTGGAGCCGCGAGTGGCTCCCTGGAGCTTTTTCAAAAATGTTTGAAAAAGGTAAATATGTTTTTGTTTAATATGGTTTCTATAGGAGGACAAACATTCTTAACGTTTTCCAATGCTGTAAAAGAGTGTAGAATAAATATTTAATTTCAACATTTCTGTCAGCGACGATTTGCGTCATCACCCGCGACACACGTTTCTATCAGCGGGGCGGGATGCCAGGCAGGTGGCTGCTGTAAACACACCAGCGGCTGTGTGGTGGGCCCTGGACCCCAAAGAGAAAAAGAGAAACATAACTGAGGAGAACTGAGGATTCTTGGACCGAATCGTTTGCATTCAGTGCCGATGCGGAAGGATTGCCTGAATGTTTGCTCTGAAGTGGGAAGTTGTCTAATAACAAGAGTAACGTGGAAAGACATTTCCAGGGAAGGCATGCACGTATTTAGTAACAAAGTGGCTGTGAGTTTATATACTTCTTTTCAAAAGGCTGCTGTTTTATTTTTATAAATGTATGCTGTGTTTTTTCGCATTTTTTGTTGCCCAGTTAAGGGGCACGTTGTGCACGTTCCATTTTGATGTTGTTTTTGGGAATCCTCAAAATAAAAATGACATCAAAAATCCGATTTCTTTATTGCATTTCTCTAATTTCATCAAAGCAAAGAAACATAATTCATTAATATTGTAATCGTGCAACAGAGTAGTCACGTGGTGCGTCGTTCTCTACAGGATTCACTGCAGGGAAAATAAACATTTAATCATGAAGGCTCATTATGTATTCGTAGCAAACTTAGTAATTTTTATAGTAGGCTAATATAGATACATAAAGCATGTGTTGCCTTCATTATAAGGCTTATACAAGGCTTTTAATTTTTTGCGGCTCCAGACCTATTTGTTTTTTGGATCCAATTTGGCTCTTTCAACATTTTTAGTTGCCGACCCCTGGTTTATACAGTTAAATCATGTCAATGCTTCTAAACTTTTCCTCTTCTACCATTTAATGATATTCATTTTACTCTTGATTGAAGAGAACGAGGAGTGCAGAAGAAATGACACCAGCTACAAAGAAAACCGGTCCCAACAAAAGAGGCTCCAGAGCCAGAAATTCAAAGCAAAAGATAACATGTGATCTGTGCAAAAAAAACCTTTGCTCGTGCATCTACTTGAAAAGTGCACATGCTAATCCACACTGGGGAGAAACCATATGTTTGTGAGCTGTGTGGAATGGGCTTCAGGGGAAAAATACGCTGGAAGTCCACACGAGGATTCACACTGGAGAGAAACCATTCTCATGTGATCAGTGTGGGATCAGTGTTCGCTCAAAAGCAATCCTTGTATGTCATTTGAAAATTCACTCTGACGAGAAGCCGTTTGAGTGTGGAAGGAAGTTCCGGGTTGCAAGCACTCTGAAGGCGCACCGTCTCACTCATACTGCTAAAGAGAAGACCCACATTTGTTCCACGTGTGGAAAAGGCTTCAGTCAGCTCCCTTTTTTTTTAAAAACACCAAAAAATACACAGCGCTGTCAAACCTCATATGTGCTTTGGTCACCCTAAGCGGGTGCGAAGCAGAAGGAGTGTGCTCTCTTTTGAGCCACACGACCCAATCTGGGGGTCGAATGTTCCTGAAGAATTTAAAATCTGGACTACGGGAGGCAAGGTCACGCTGGCACTGGTACCACACATGGAGTAGGGAAAATTATGCTCCAACTAGAGACCCTGACCTACAGATTTGGTTTGTTTTTAAATTGATCATCTCAGAACTATGGTAATGCAAAATAGAATGATTCTTGATTTACTGACTGCTTCCTCGGGAGGAGTCTGTGTACTGCTAAATACAACGTGTTGTACATTTATCCCAGATGACGTACATACTGACAAAATGAAAAAAGCCCTTGATACATTGGTAGCCCTGAGGCAAGCTATGACTAAGGATTGGAAGAGTGACCAGGGCTGGGGATGGGAATGGTTGTTTCCTAATTTGTTTGGGTGGCTCTCACCCTTGTTATCAACATTGTTCCCATAGCAATCATTCTCTTACTGCTTTGCTGCTGTGGTCCTACTCTTATGCAATGCTTAATGAACCATGTGTACGCGACTATCGAAAGTATGACGGAGAGAAGAAATGAAAGAATTCCTTTAAAGTGAATGGTTTCTTAGGCTTTTCAAGCCTAAAAGAGGGGACTGTAAGAATAATAAGGAATTCTCATATTATACTCTGTGTCCTTGTGAGACTCTCTGTGTGGTAAATGTGACTAGAATAACCTGTGTTTTATTTATGCAACTGCCACAGTCCATCTTCTCCTGAAATTCTCCTGCACACCATATGTTTTGGGGACAGGTGGTTGAAACTCTGACTATTCTTGTGTGTCCTGAACACCCCTCTCTTTGAGAGTATATAAGTAGACTTAAAACTCTGTGTTAGTAGACCTTTTTGTTTGAATATACTCAAACAGCTTCTCCAAGGGCTCGGGGATCCGCTGATGATGTTGCTCAAATAAAAGAAATCCTACACATACTGTGGCAAGAGATTCTCTGATCCATCGTCTGTAAAATCACACAAGAGGACACACACTGGAGAGAAACCATACACGTGTGAACTGTGTGGGGTGAGTCACGCTCAGTCCGGTGCCCTAAAAATACACATGAGAGTCCGCACTGGAGAAAAACCCTACAAAAGTGATGAGTGTGGGAACTCATTCAGCCACCCTGAAGCTTCACAAGCAAACTCACAGTGACCTGAAGCCACACACATGTGAGCGATGCAGACAGAGCTTCACTCTCAAATGAAACACTCACCAAACACATGACAATCCACACAGGGGTGAAACCTCACACCTGCAATGAATGTGGAAAGAGCTTTGCAAGGTTGAGGCAACTCAAAGTTCACGCGACCTGCCATAGTGATGAAAAACCATACCAATGCGACCAGTGCCCCCAAAGCTTTAAACGAAAGATCTCCCTGAAGGAGCACATGACGATTCACTCGGATGAGAAACCTCACATGTGTTCGGTGCGCGGGAAAGGGTTTGGTCTGAAGTCGGGTCTAAAAGGCACACGGGAGTGAAGGATGAAATGTGTTTCACTTGTGGGAAGACCTTTTATACAATTGGTGACTTAAAGCTGCATCAGAAAGTACATCTCACTGGAGGAAAAACTAAAAGTAAGACATTGAAAGAGAAAGCTGAACTTCAGCCACACGAAGAGAAGGATCCCAGCGAGGATTAAACTCCTATTTCAGCGATCAAAGGAAAAAGCAACCAGGAGTTTTAGATTCCGACCTTCAATACATGACCGTTATCAGTCAATAATCGTTAGAATTGCATCCATTTCTTTTTAAATAAACATGATTCTGCCATTGGGTAAATGTATTGGACCGAGCTTAGACACAGCTGCATCAAAACAAACAAGAATCTAATATTGAAACTGAATAACTGTGTTTTAAAATGTGCAAAACTTGCGTGACCACTTAAATATAGCTTGCGTTTTTTTCCATTCACTTTATATGATTATTTTATTAGTTGTCTTCCCTGTTTTATATGTATATTCTTAACTTTAGATTTGCAGTGCATTTTTAGTATCTGTGAAACTGTCGTAGTATTATACCCTTTTATTTTAACTTGAACAATTTTTATTTCAAAATCACTTTTAAGATGAACGTTGACCTTTTGTATCTGAGGAGTTTATTATTACTTACTTTAGTAGTGTGTCTCGCTTTTATTATGTTTAATACCCTGAGAGAGGAAAACAGTATTTTGATACTTTAAAGTGATCTATGCTTGTATTTTTACAATTAAAACGGTTTTCTCACACTTTCTATTGTTTAAACATGCTGCTTCTTTCATTTTTTTATATGGTGCAACCAATTCAGATGTGATCAAAGTTTTATTTTTATTACATTTGCTTCTCAACTCAATAAAAGTCTTTAAACTCAATTGTTTTCAGATTTGTCGATCCCCTGTTCACCTCAGCTGTTCATTATTAAACAAATATTTCAGATCTTTAAAGAAAATCTCACAACTTTAAACATCTTGACAGATTCCTTTTTAAATTATCTGCCTAGAAACAGCTCGGGATATAACAGATTATTAAAAATTCATTATATTTGTACAGAACTAAGGGGAATTGTGTATTTATTTGCTTGAGCTGTTGGGATTATTGATAATTTTCCAGCAGAAAGTCTACTTGATTTAGGAATATTTAAGAACTTTCTCAAATAATAAATATATTTGATCTGTAATTTTGGGTTAGGGTTAGGTTAAAATACATACAATATAAAGTACTGTATTAATAAAAAGGTTACAGGTGAACATATATTGTTGCTTTTATAAGTTGTTTGACACTGAAAGTTATTTTGTTTTTGCACTTTTTAATATGGTCCACCAAAAATAAAGAGTTCATTTGTATTGAACATTTTGGCTTTAACATATGATTAGGTTTATTTGATAAACTTTTAAATCAAGGACCTGACTCTCTGATTGTTCAAAACTCGAAAAAAGTCAGGTTGAACCCCGGCATTCTGGCCAAATTTTCTTATTCCTAATAATAATCTCTGTATTCTGATTGGCTACATTCCTGTCGCCCATCAGCCGGTGTGAGGCGAGCGTTCTGGAGAAAAATGTCAAAGTTGAGGCTAAAAGTGTAGTTACACTCGCTGTAAGAAATGGTTCAACATGTCTGAAAGGTCAAATATAGTATACTTAGATTATCCCAAATTAATTAAACATCCAATATGTGTTTTTTAGAACCTAAACAGGTTTACACCAAAAAAAAAAAGGAAAAGTTGTCAAAATTGATCGAACACAACCAAACAAAACCAATTCAAGAGCATAAATAAACACTTCACAATCATAACGCGCCTGTTTTTTGAGATGATGTCTAATGTGTTTGTTGGTTTGTTGGCATTTGCTGATTATTACAGATACTATAAACTATAAGAACAAAAATAGGAATCAATCAAAACACACGCATGAATCAAAGATGTATTTTCACCATTTTATTATCTAAAATGGCACCACAGCACTTGAATGGATTCCTTCTCTAACGATCTGTTCATTATATATCAGAAAAGAGAGCCTAAATAAATAATTATATTAGTTTAGCTCACAGACGGTCAAGACTCATCGCTACGCACTTGAAAACCAGAACCAGACCTCAAACGACGGAGCTTTCAGAAACGCAGTTTATTTTGTGAGTAGTGAGG
This sequence comes from Danionella dracula, assembly GCA_900490495.1. Lineage (NCBI taxonomy): Eukaryota > Metazoa > Chordata > Actinopteri > Cypriniformes > Danionidae > Danionella > Danionella dracula. The sequence continues at coordinate 45,011 of UELW01000792.1, read as the reverse complement.
GATTTAAAGCTACAGTGCGACTTCTCGTGTATCTTCTGATACTGTGACAGTTTGAAACTCTTATCACAGAACGAACACTTGTACGGTGTTTCCTCGGAGTGCACCGCCTTGTGAAGTTTCAGAGCGTTTGTCGAAAAGAACGTCTTCCCACATTCGGTGCAGAAGTGGTCCTTCTCCCCACGATGCCTTTTGATGTGCGATTTTAGAGCGCTTTTTTGCCGAAATCGTTTCTCACACAGACAACAAACAAAAGGTCTCTCGTTGGTGTGAATCTTCAGGTGATCGTTTAAGAAATCCCTTCGGAAAAACTTCTTCCCGCACTGATCACAGCCATAGCGGCGCTCCGTCGAATGCGTGAGAAGATGGACTTTAAGGACACGGAGCTTGGCGTAGCTTTTCCCGCAGTGGCCACATATATGGGGCTTCTCTCCAGAGTGGATTATAATGTGATCCCTATAGGCATCTCTTCTTTTGTAGCTGTTTCCACACTGACCGCATTTGTATGGTTTCTCTTCCGAGTCGTTTTTCAAGAGATCTTCGCTTTCATAACTTCTCACCGTACCTTCACACTGGTGTGGTTTCTCTCCTGCGTGATCTTCACTTTCATAACTCCTCTCTCTGTCACACTCGTATGGTTTCTCTTCAGAGTGCCTGATCATGTGATCTCTAAAGACATCTTTTCTCTCGTATCTCTTCTCTGCATGAAGATATCTGAACGGTTTCGCTTCAGAGTGAACTCTGGAGTGATCTTCAAGCGATTCTTTGCTTTTGAAACTCTTCCCGTATGGATCACATGTGTATGGTAGTTCTTCGGTATGCACTGCGATGTGGTCGTTATAGCTCCCTTTATGCCTGAAACTCCTTCCACAGTGATCACACGAGTAGGGTTTCTCTCCGGTGTGGGTCCTTAAGTGAACGTTTAAGTTTGATTTGTTGGAAAAGTTCTTTCCACAGTGATCACAGGCGAACGGCTTCTCTCCGGTGTGAACCTTCATGTGCGTGTTGAGATTCCCTCTGTTCGAAGAACTCTTCCCACAGACCTCACACGTGTATCGTTTCAGTCCACGGTGAGTTTTCGTGTGATGCTTTAAGGTGGACATGTCAGAGAAGCTACATCCACACTCACCGCAAATGAAACAGGGACAGTCTTTTTCTTGTGAAGAACTACTGTCGTCTTCCATCTCGTCGTTTCCCTTCGACCGATCTAAAGACATAGAAATAGTTTTGAGCTGTGTTGTGTTTACTTGTGTTTTTGCATTACAAAATATTTGTTTCTCATCTTGCAAACTTGTCTTGTGATCTTGATTTCAGATATAATTATGATGATGACAGAAGTGAATAATAAGAATGAATATTACAGCAGTAATGCAAGGGTTAACTGCGAAAGCTTGCGTCTGTATCATATTGGTCCTTATTTGTCAGTGTCTTGTGCAGGTACTTGCACTAGTTTTTCTTTCAATTTGTTCAGACTAGGCACTCATTTCTGCAAGTACATGCACAAGACACTGACAAATAAGGACCAATATGATTTTAAAACTAGAGATATGCTTTTAAACCTGTTAAAATAACTTTATAGATGTATGTAAATGTATAAAGCAGCCTTGCTTGCAGGTATTTCAGTCAGAAAGTCTATGGTCCTTTCTTAGCACCACCATCTCTCTCCTCCTGACTGGATCTACACTGTCCTTTCATAATAAATGTAAACTGGCCTCTAACAAACTGCAGGTAGAAGTGAAAAATGTCAGTTATACAAGTTGTATACTCATTGGTTTATATATATATATATATATATATATATATATATATATATATATATATATATATACATACAGTCATGGCCAAAATTGTTGGCACCCCAGAAAAAAAATTCTAAATTTACAAAGTATTTCTCACAGGAAAAGCATTGCATTAACACATGTTTAGCTTTATACATGTTTATTCCCTTTGTTTGTATTGAAGCAAAACAAAAAAAGCAGGAAATAAGCAGATTTGACATAATGTTACACAAAACTGCAAATATGGGCTGGACAAAATTATTACAACAATTTTGGCCATGACTGTGTATATATATATATATATATATATATATATATATATATATATATATATATATATATATATATATATGTGTGTGTGTGTGTATGTGTGCGTGCGCGTGCGTGTGTGTGTGTGTGTGTGTGTTTATTATATTTGTTTCTTTGAGGAATTGTATACAAGCATAAAAAACTAAAGTATAAAGAATGAACTAAATGTTATATTTTACAAAACAAAAGCTGGATATAAAAAAAATTCACGTTTAAGGCGCTTACACTTAGGCAGACACTTTTATAATAATTCCATACATTTGACAGCTTTTACAATTCTATCAAGCATCTTGATTTTATTATTTTATTTCTTGAAAAATGTCTAAAAACAATGATCCTCAATGTGTTTCATGCTGGGTATGCGTTTGTTTACAAGCAAAACTAAAATTGCTACAATAAACACTCAACATTTGAACACAATAAAACCCCAAATAACATTTTTTTCCTTCGCAAAACACAAAAATAAACCAAACTGATTATATATACAAACATTCATTATATCACCAACCTTTCAGCTCCTCCTCTTCCTGTTTTATTCTGCAGCTCTCGGGTTCGTTCATGTTAATTATTAATGACAAACTGAGTTTTAAACCCCGTTTTTTCTCACTAATTGTGAATAACTGGGATCTGTTGTGATGAACACACAATAAATCTGTTCACTGGATCTGTGCATTACTCTATGAGAACATAATTTAATATTTGATATTTGCTGTCACCAGATTTTGACAGTTAAATAGAGTATCAAGCTAATTATTTACAGTTGTCTGCTAGGCTAATTGTTTTTCGGTCAATGAATAAACCGTTAATCCGATAAAAAAAAATCACGAAAACTAAAATAAAGATGGAGACGACAAATAACAGAAGCAGTGAAATGGAAATGAAAGCTGAGAATTACAGAAATGAATAACCCGAGGCTCTGAATCTGGCGAGGTTTTGTTTAGGGGAGGGGCTCATTGTTCTTCTTCTCTTGTTGTTTCACGGAGATTAATTCCAATCGTTAGCGTCATCTAGCGTCCTGGGTGAGTGAGTGCGTGGCGCTTTAGAGTAAAAAGTATAGCGTTGATGATTCTACCCCACCGCAGACTGCTCCCAAAATCTGCCCTGTCCGACATCATCATCATCATCATCATCATCATCATCATCATCATCATCAACATCATCACCATCATCCTCATCATCAACAGGCAGCAGCAGCCGAAGCAGCACCAGCAGCAGCACCCCGCAGCAGCAGCAGCAACAGGCAGCAGCAGCCGCAGCAGCACCAGCAGCCGCAGCAGCAGCAGCAGCAACAGGCAGCAGCAGCCGCAGCAGCACCAGCAGCAGCAGCAGCCAGCAGCAGCCAGCACCAGCAGCAGCAGCAGCAGCAACAGGCAGAAGCAGCCGCAGCAGCACCAGCAGCAGCAGCCGCGCAGCAGCAGCAACAGGCAGCAGCAGCCGCAGCAGCACCAAGCACCAGCAGCAGCCGCAGCAATCAGGCAGCAGCAGCCGGCAGCAGAAGCAGCAGCAACAGGCAGCAGCAGCCGCAGCAGCACCAGCATGCCGCAGCAGCAGCAGCCGAAGCAACAGGCAGCAGCAGCAGCAGCACCAGCAGCAGCCGCAGCAACAGTCAGCAGAGCCGCAGCAGCACCAGCACCAGCAGCCGCAGCAGCACAGCACCAGCACCAGCAGCCGCAGCAGAGCAGCAGCCGAGCAACAGGCAGCAGCACCAGCAGCCGCAGCAGCACCAGCACCAGCAGCCGCAGCAGCACCAGCACCAGCAGCCGCAGCAGCAGCAGCAGCAGCAGCAGCATGCAGTCAGCAGCCGCATCATCACCATCACCATCATCATCCTCATCAACATTCATCATCATCCTCATCATCATCATCAACATTCATCATCATCCTCATCATCACCATCATCCTCATCATCATCATCCTCATCAACATTCATCATCATCATCATCACCATCATCATCCTCATCAACATTCATCATCATCACCATCATCATCATCCTCATCATCATCATCATCACCATCATCATCATCATCTTCTTTATCATCATCCTCATTTAAAAGAAGCAAATATTTCTCCGATGCTCATTTTAAAGAAAGAATAAATAGTGAATACAAACTGTATACATACACGTTCCTTTGATTTGGAAGAATGTAACATTTGTTAAAAACATAGAAAATAAAGGCTGAAAAAAGTTCAAAATTGTACTCTGTTTTATTTACAAGTTCAAATAAATTACTAAATAAATATAACACTTCAACGTGAATGTTTAAAAACACCATTAGAAAAGCTTTATATATATATACATATACATATATATATATATATATATATATATATATATATATATATATATATATATATATATATATATATATATATATATATATATAGCTTTATATAACCGATGGCATGGTAGTAAAAATAAATGTAAGAAAGACTGGAATTAGCTGTGGTTGACCCATTTTACCCATCATTTATCAGCTGCGTATCAATTATTGGTTTTCTATCTGCGGAAAGATACTGTTTTTGAACTAATATCATTGCAAAAAAGAGGGTTTTATACTCTATCTAATAAAGATTTGAAAATTGTTTTTCTATTGTGGGACGTGGTGTGGTCATAATTATTACAAAAACAATCCATTTTGGTGGGAATGTATAGCTTTTCTGTTAAAGAAATGTAAGCCGTGCAGAAATGTGTTCATAAAAAAAAATAATGAAAGCAAACATGTGAATGTTTTGTGTCAAAAAGACTGAGGCTGGGCTAATTGTGTAAATGTGATACCTAGATGGACCTACGCTTGTTAGGAAACAAATAAAACACATCTCGCACTCAATTGCAATTCCAATACTGTACAAATATGTTTTTTTTATTATTCCACAATGAGAAAAAGGATAAAAGTAAATTGCATAACATTATACTTTTTAATAAATAATAATTGGATAACTTCCTTTTCAACGCTCTTCAGAAAAAAAACACCACAAAAGCTGATCAGACAATACGTAGTTAATTATCTCGAGTCGTAGTGTATGATACTTAGAATAGAATTCAGCTTCTAGGGTTAAAACACATGCAGAGTGTAATCATACAGACGAAAGGAGAACTTAAATATTTTACAGCAATATTTTTTCCTTTATCAGCGAAACTAAATGAAGCTTTTCCCATGTAAACAAAAGTGGTGCGTTTTTTTCTCCAAAGCGGGACTTCTAATGTTTTTTGTTAACATTGAATCTACTCAGTTACACTTCTACTGTAGTCTCCGCAGAGTGCATCGCCTCGTGAGCTTTTAACAAACAGCTTGTAAAGAAGCACTTTCCACACTCGGCGCAAACATGATCCCTCTCCCCGTTGTGTCTTTTCAGGTGTGTATTCAATCCGCTCTTCTGACGAAAGCCACTCCCACACACATAACAAACATACGGCTTCTCGTCCGTGTGAGTCCGGAGATGATCCTTCAGGAAGCATCCCCTGGTAAACGTCTTCCCGCACTGCTCACAGCGGTGGGCTCTTTCTTGAGCATGAGTGAGGAGATGATCTTTCAAAATCTGAGGCTTTTTGTAGCTCTTCCCGCACTGATCACATCTGTATGGTCTCTCTACGGAGTGGCTTTTCATGTGGACCTTCAGAGATCCTTTACTCGTGTAATTCTTCCCGCACTGATCACATTTGTGCGGGAATTCTCCGGTATGGATCGCCATGTGTTCGTTGCAGGCTGCTTTTCTTATGAAACTCTTCCCACACTGATCACACGAGTAGGGTTTTTCTCCAGTGTGCGTCATTAGGTGTACCTTTAAATTTGCTTTATATGTAAAGTTCTTCCCGCACTGATCGCACGAGAAGAGTTTTTCTCCAGTGTGGACTTTCATGTGCACTTTCAGATTCGCTTTATTCGTGTAACACTTTCCACACTGCTGGCATTTGAACAGACCCTCACCAGTGTGGATTTTCATGTGGAGTTCAAGACGTTCTTTTCCTTTATGCATCTTCCCGCAGACATCGCATTTTAGCAGCTCTGCTTCCACGTGGACTACCATGTGATTTTCGTAGCCCTTTTTATAAGCAAATCTCGCGCCGCACTGATCACACGTGTATGGTTTCTCTCCGGTGTGGGTTCTCGAGTGCACTTTTAGGTTCGCTTTGTGTGTAAATTTCTTTTCACACTGGTCACACGAGAATAGTTTTTCCCCGGTGTGCACTTTCATGTGCGCACTCAAGTTTCCTTTGCTTTTAAAACTCTTTCCACAGTTTTCACACTTGTAGAACTTCTCATCGGAGTGAATTTTCATGTGGACCGTCAATGCTTCGTTGTCTTTGAAATCCTCTCCACAAACGTTGCAATTGTACATTGATTCTTTAGTGTGGGTCACTAAGTGTCGCTTGTATTTATCCTTCTGAACAAACGTCTTGTCGCATTGTTCACATTTGTACAGCGAGTGAAGTATCATGTGTGCCTTTAAGAGAACTTTCCCTTTGTATATGTTTCCGCAAACCTCACACGGCAAAGGTGTTTCATCCGGGTGGAGTTCCATGTGAATATTAAAGTTCCTTTTATAAGCAAAACTCTGCCCACAAATGCCACATGTGTATTTTTTCGTGTGTGTCTTCATGTGCAGTTTTAAGCTTCCTTTACTTATATAATCATAGCCACATTGCTCACAGGAGAAGGGTCTCTCTCCGGTGTGAACCTTCATGTGCAGCTTCAGATTTTCTTTTCGTAAAAACCTTCCACAGATTTCACACGTGCAAACGTCAAGTCCTCTGTGGATACTTCTGTGACGGCTTAAGCTGTGTCTGTTCGCGTAGCTGTTTCCACACTCGGAGCAAATAAATCCGGGGTTTTCTGTGCTTTCCGAGGAAGAATTTTGGAGGTGATGATCATCTTCCAGATTTGTCTGCTCGTCAAGGTTGTTAGTTTCAAGTGAAGGGTCTAAAGCTGTTGAAAAAAAAGTTTTTTTTAGTAAAGCATAAGCTTTGCAACTACCACTTTTTTTTTTAGGTAAGAAACCAAATAAAATTATTGAAGTGCCAACTTCTGTAATTTCAGTAAAAATTCACTTATCCAGGTGTAAACACACACAAAAAAATATTTTGAGAAAGGCTTCTAAAATGTGGTAAATTAAATAACGTGTTTTCCATAAGCCTTATCAAACCTTTGTTTAATGTTCTAAAGATTTCAGTTTTGTCGCATGGATGGTTACATTTTGACTGTAGCTAACCAATAAAATCAACTTACTATCCATTAAAATCTATTTTTGTTCATTTATAATAAATTGTTAGTATGACAGAATGAAAAACAAACAAATGTATATTCTGAACATCACCCTATATTTGTCATTTGAACAAAACTACACGTGAAAAGATGCATTATCCCGTTATTTATAGCAGTTTTCACCAACCTTTGTGTTCTTCAGCTTCCTGTTTTATTCCACAGTTCTCTGAATCGTTCATGATGGTGGTACCTTGAAAGACTCGAATTTCTTCACTTTGGCTGCTGTAAAAAATAACACAAATAACCAACTGGCTCCGTTTAAGGAGTTAATATTAAAATTCGCCTGATAATGTTAAATAAAGAGCCGCAAACGTAGCCAATTATACGGGATGCTAATGCTAAGCTAACTGTTTACAACCTTCATCTGAAGCGCGAAAGATCACTTACCTCAGGGATCAATATTGACACAAGCTTTAAACCTGGAAACAAAACTCAAAAGATTAGGAAAAAGTCGGGATTTGCTGTTGTTTTAAACTGTTTTTTTATCTTCTTCTTTTAATATTGATATTGTATACAAGCTTCAAGGTGCAATATCGCCACCAACTGGACTGGAGGGTGGATCAGCATGTAAAAACGTATAATAAAGAAATCATAAATGTCTAAACTATATTCGCTCATACAATTTGCTTTATTTTAAAAATGTGATCACACGGTCATGCATTTTATGTGCTTTATTCTTTAAGAAACCTTATAATGAACTCTTTTTGTGTCTTTTTATCAGCTCCTGATAAAATGTATTTAGTCATTGTTCTGGAATCTTCTTTCTGATGTTTGTTTCTGGGTTTTCTGGCGGTTGGCGAAGCACCGAAAGGTGAATTACCGTCACATACTGACCCGGAGGGCAAAGTGACCAAGAGTGGGGAGCAAACATTTAAACACATATGTTCTATTCTGATAATCAATTCTATTGCATTAAGGTATGTACAGTTTTTATGGAAGAGTAAACATATACTAAAGAACAAAATTTAAGTAAATGAAATTCATGTTTCTTATTCCTCATTACAAGCAGAAGGTTGAGCAGGGTGCCGAACAATATATATATATTTATATATTTATATATATATATATATATAGATAACAAACACATAAGAAAACAGAGTAAAAACTGTTTACAACACAACCGTTAGCAATAAAATACATGAAACATTCATAAACAAAGCTCAACAAAATAAATTTGTCTTTAGGCTAGTTTGAATGGCATATATAGATCTGAAGTCCCCTGGACGAGCGTTCCAGAGCTGGGGAGGAAAACCTAAAAGGCACGTGCACCCCAGAGTTCTGATCCAAACCTTGGAACAACTAGAAGCTGGTGGTTGTCTGGACACACACTACGAGTAGCCATATAATAACCCAAGAGATTGTCGCTATAAGATGGTGCTGCTCCATTATAAAACTACAGTAAGAGTCCTGCATTGGATGCAGTACTTAACCAGCAACCAATGAATATCAGTTAAAATCAGGATGATGGGGCAGTTAAAAACCAAGCAGCAGCATTTTCTGTAATCTATCTAAAGCCTGTAATCTATTAACCAGTGATTCATTAATACCAAAATACAAGACTTTACGATTATACAAGCTGGAGCTTGAGGACATGAGTAACACATTCAAGGGCTCGTCTGTCCAGAAAAGATCTCACCTTCCTCAGCGAGTTCAACTAAAAGAACGAGGCCCTAACAACGCTGTTTACTTGCTCTGCAAACCTGAAATCAGTCAAATAAAACCCTAAGGTTTGGCACCACAACGATTTGAGGAAAGGGGGCATTAAAATAAATGCCATCTGCATCACCAGAAATGGTGAAATCACACTTTTGAGAATTCAGGTGGAGAAAATGATTTGCTACTGAAGATTTTAGCTCATCTACACATTGTAACAGACTATTACCAATCGAGTCAACAGGAAGGTATAGCTGGAGGTCAACTGTATACATTGAACACATTAAACTCTGATGATTTCAGCAATAGGCAACAAATAAAAAGTAGATAATTGGGCCAAGAATAGAGCCCTGTGGCATTCCACACAGAAGTCTCGATTACTGAAATAAAAAATTAAATAAATATGAAGCCTCCCAACAGCCAAAGTCTCTGACAAAACACATATTCTGCTTATTTTAGTATTTAATTACAAATAACAAATGGAAAATAATCTTTATTTGTTATCATAACAAAAAAAAATCAATGTATATCTTTTATTGTTTAAGAAAAAAAATCTCAAAAGTTGACTGGATTCCGATGATGCCTTCATTTATTTAATAATACTTTACGAACATAAGCGTCCAGGTTGTTTTAAATGTAACCAGTACAGATTAATGCAGATTTTAACATGTCAATATCTTCTCACGAATGCTTTTTCCTTTCATGAACAACCAACGAGCCTGAATGAGCAAAGCTCTTCCCACACAAACGACAGTGGTGTGGTTTTTCTCCAGAGTGGGTCTTCTCGTGTCTTTTTTGATATTGAAACAGCTTAAATGTTTTATCACAGAAGGAACACTTGTATGGCGTTTCGCCCGAGTGAACTGCATTGTGGGCTTTTAATGCACTGTTTGTAATGAAAGTCTTTCCACATTCTGCGCAGATGTGATCTTTCTCTCCGTTGTGTCTCTTCTGGTGAGTGTTTAATGAACTCATTTCACGAAAACCCTTTCCACACACATGACAAACATGAGGCTTCACGTCTGTGTGAGTCTTCAGGTGGCCCTTCAGGAAGCTTTGCCTTGTAAACGTTTTACCACACAGCTCACAGTGATGCACTCGGTTTTGAGCATGCGTGAGCTGATGGTCTTTCAAAATGTGTGGCGTTCTATAACGCTTTCCACATTCATCACATTTGTATGGTTTCTCTTCAGAGTGGGTTTTCATGTGCACCTTCAAAGAGTCTTTTCGTGAGTAGCTCTTTCCACAGTGATCACATCTATGTGGCAATCCTCCGGTGTGGACAGTCATGTGTTCCTTAAGTGCAAATTTTCTTGAGTACCTTTTCCCACATCGTTTACATTCGAACAACCCTCTATGAATGTCCATGTGAAGTTTAAAAGTGTTTTTATAAGCATAACTCTTCCCGCATAGTTCACACACAAATGGTTTCTCTCCTGTGTGAGATCTCATGTGCTCCTTTAGGTTCTCTTGGTAGGTGTAACGCTTTCCACATTGGTCACAAGAGTATGGTTTCTCTCCAGTGTGAGATCTCGTGTGCACTTTAAGATTTACCTTATATGCAAATCCCCTCCCGCATAGAATACATGAATATGGTTTTTCTCCTGAATGGACATACCTGTGTTCGCTCAAACTTCTTTTATCTACATAACTCTTCCCACATTTGTCACATGAGTATGGTCTCTCTCTCGTGTGAACACGCATGTGTGCTTTGAGGTGCTTTTTACCTAGAAAGCTCTTCTCACACTGATCACAAGTGAAAGGTTTGTTTCCAGAGTGGATCCTCAGATGGGCATTGAGGTTTCCTTTACTAGAGAAGCTTTTCCCACACTGGTCACACATGTATGGTTTTATTCCGGAGTGTATTTTAATGTGCCTCTTTAAAGATTCCCTTCGTGTAAAAGTCTTTGCGCACAGATTACAAGTAATAAGATTCAATCCCATATGAAACTCCACGTGTCTATTTAAATTTTGTTTACGCGAGTAGCACTTTCCACACTGGGGACAGGTCAAATCTGTTTTATTCTTGAGTTGTGTTGAAGGGGTTAACTGTATTTCAGTTTCTTCTGGTTTCTGTTGTTCCTCTCCTGTGATAATCACCTTTTCAATCTCGTTGTCCATCCAGATATCTTAAAAGACAGAAAGGACATTAAATATACATTGTGAAAAATTACCTTGTGACTCTGTTGGTATGCAGATAATGCTGTGAAACAAAACAGATTATTAAACATCATAAGGTTTCAGATGACAAACGTGTACATAAGTGCAACGAAAACAAATCTATTTGTCAACTTTATGTTATCCAGGAAAAATAAGCTTTTATTTTATTTTATTATATTTTCAACAAATAGAGTGGGGAAACTATATATTAAAACTGTATGGGTGATGTTAAGCTGATTTTAGTAACCTTTCCATTCATTCAAATGACATATACAACCTATAAGTACTGTGTCTCAAAATAAAAAAATATAAATTCATATGACATCTGCTTCCATTTCTAACGTATCGACAATTTAAACGTGTCAATTAAAACGAAAAAGTAACCCCCACCTGTTTTTTCTTCAATTGGCTCCTCTTTTGGTGTGCAGGTTTCAAAGTCTTCCATGCTTTTAGTTAGTTCTGGACTGATGGATCAACACAGATGACTGTAAGAAAATAAATCGTCAAATAGTCAAAAATCGCCAACATTATACACCGCAAATATCGCCACACGTGAAGGCAGTGGTTTGTCTAAAAAGATATGAATGAACACATCTCGTTTTGTAACCAAACATACTTGAAATCGGGTTAAAACTCGAACCGAAAAGTATAAAAATGTAAACAATGCGCTCGTCTGTTTCGTGAAACCGCTAACGTTAGCTAGCTAGCTTAGCTTTCATGCTAGAAACGCCAAAAAAGGCGAATATTTGTTCTACATATTTTTAGTCAGCGGGGGCGTTTTTAACTAGTAAATGTACAAATTGAGAATATATATAACCTGGTTGTTAAAGATGCAGCATTGTCAAATTACAGAAAGAGGTTAACAGTGCTTTCTTTTAATGCTAGCGTCGAGGCTGACAAATAGGAACATTAGCGCCACTAGCCGTTAGGAGAGGTACATATATACAATTAGCTGAATTCTTTGCTTTTATTGTTATTTCACCAGACAAAACGTGCCGAGATCTCAAAAGGGTGAAAGTAAATCTGTTTTGGGACTTGACGACCAGATACAGTTATGTTTCTGGATCAAGGTCTGAGTTTGTTGAGGTGAATGAAATACACAAATATTAAAATAATATATTTTATTTACATGTGTATTTGACAATACTGATATGTGAACCATGTAATAAGACTTTTAATTATGTTTATAAGTACAGCATTCACCTAAATGTTGTCTGCACCATGAAAATGAAGTGAAAGTGAGCTGTTGGTCAGAATTGGAGTGACCCATAACTGGAGTGTGTGCTCTGCATGTAACCCATCCCAGTGTACACACACACACAGCAGTGAACAAACACAGCGTGAGCACTCATCCGGAGCAGTGGGGGCCATGGCTGCGGGGCCCGGGGAGCAGTCGGGGACCTGGAGCTCCTCGAGGGCTCCACAGCTGAGGTTGTTGAAGATGGAGAGCGAGTGTTTCATCACTCACTCCACCTTCAACTCGGTGGATCAGAGGATCGAACCGGTGACCTTCTGATCTCCAGTCGATCTCTTTATCCACTGGACCACAACTGCCTAAATCTCTGATTAAAGACATTAACCATTCACTTCATCTTCAGAGAATAACTAGAAGAAAATATATCTTTGCACATAACAGTCATTTCTGGCTTTCTCCAGAGTGGGTCTTCTCGTGTAATTTTTGATACTTAAACAGCTTAAATCTTCTTTCGCAGAAAGAACACTGAAAAGGTGTTTCCTCAGAGTGAACCGCCATGTGAACTTTCAGTGCGCACGTTGTAAAGAAAGACTTTCCGCACTCGGAGCAAGTGTAATCCCTTTCACCGTTGTGTCTTTTGATATGCGTTTTTAAAGAGTTAGTGTGACGAAAACATCTTCCACACAAAGAGCAAACATGGGGCTTCACATCCGTATGAATTTTCATGTGGCCCTTCAAGAAGCTTCTCCTTGTAAACGTTCTCCCACACTGCTCACAACGATGCGGCCTCTCTCGAGAATGGACTCGCTCGTGCTCTCTTAAAATCTGCGACTTTTTATAGCTCTTCCCACATAGTTCACATTTGTACGGCTTCTCGTCAGAGTGGATTTTCATGTGCACGTTCAGGTTCTTTTTTCTTTTATAGCTCTTATCGCATTGGCTGCATTTGTAGATCTTCTCACCACAGAGGCTCTCTACGTGGTCTCTAAAGGCTTCTTTTGTTTTATAACCCTGTCCACAATCACCACACTTGAACGGAAACTCTTCAGCATGGACTGCCATGTGTTCATTATACATCCCTTTATAAGCAAAACACTTCCCACATTGATCACAAGAGTAGGGTTTCTCTCCAGTGTGGATCCTTGTGTGTACTTTTAAGTTGGCTTTGCTTGAAAAACTCTTCTCACACACAATACAGGGAAATGGCTTCTCTCCGGTGTGAACTTTCATGTGAATTGCAAGATTTCCCTTACTTGAAGAGATCTTGCCACAGATTTCACATTTGAATGGGTTCAGTTCGCTATGAATGTGCATGTGAAGGTTTAACGCGAACATATCTGAGAAACTCTTTCCACATTGAGAGCAAATTAAATTTTGGTGTTGGGTTGACACTGATGAAGACCTTTGGAGGTGAGGGTGGTCCTTGAACCCTGTCTGCTCATCCGCGTCGTTCTCATCAGACAGGTCTAAAGCAAGAGAGGGAAAAATAATTCAGAGTCAAGGCAAGGCAAGTTTATTCGTATAGCACATTTTGTACACGGGGGAAATTCAAGGTGCTTTACATTGGAAACAAATAATAAAAAGAAGTACATTTAATAAAATCAAGCATAAAAAAAGACATAAAATCATAGTGATTAAAAACTGAAAATTTAAAAACATTGATTAAAACAGATTAAGATGTGAAGTGCAGAGATAAAATAGTTGTTGGACGTTGGTGCTCAGTCGACAAAAGCGCAACTAAACAGGAGAGTCTTTATCCTAAAGTGTTGGCACCCTTGCTCTCCTCTGGAGTTCTTGGTATCAAGAAAATCATTTGACTTTTTTATGTAGTCATAGCTTTGTGGATAAAGTTTGCTACTTCAACCTCCAGAGTTTTCTTAAAATATCTTTTAAGATAAAACATCTTAAAATATGTAGACACTTTTATCTTTTAGATTTATCAGCACATTTGATTTGAATTTGTGATATGATGTGCTCAAAACAAATATGAGTCGAATGCTCAAAAAGTACAAAACTTATTTGACAATTACAATACTACTTCAAACAATCTCTTGTGTTAAATTCTGATAAAACAGGAATGTTGCATGTTGGCTCTAAAAAGCTATTACAGAATCTCTCAGTTTTCAATATGTAGCTGGGGGGCACATTGTAATTTTTTTCTCTAACAATTAAAAATCTTGGCGTTATTATAGATAGTGAACTGACGTCTAAGAACCGTATCTCTGATGTTACTAAAACCGCCTTCTCTCACCTCAGGAACATTGCTGAAGTGTGGAACAAGCTTTGTATTGTAGATGCAGAAAAGGTCCCACAAAAAAAAAAAAACTAAAAAATATGATCACATAACATTGAGCTATGTCAATTTTCAAGATCTAGTAGCACTATAAACTGTATAAATAAAATAGTGAACAAACATAATATGAAATACATTGTGAAATATGTTGATAGAACCTAAACCTTATTTTTGCAAGTAGTCTCTGTGTCAATGAAGATAACTACAATTTCGCCAAGTCTCAAAATATTAAAAACCTATTAAATACAAAGTAAAAAAAAAAGTTTTTGGGTAAAAAAAAATGAAATTAAAACATAATTAGAAATCAACCACCAACCTATTTTCACTTCGATAACCTCTTCCTTTGTGATGCTGTTTTCTGGATCTTCCATGTTCTCTGCGCTTCACTCTTTTTACTTGTGGACTGGTGGAAAAAAGACCCCAGTACAAGTGAATCAATAAAAAAAGAAAAGAAAAAAGTAATTATTGTAATATTTCTACAAATGCGAATCTCATTTGGTAGTGCATAAACTACAAATGGGAGCCTTGACACGTTATAGACAAGCTACACCATTATTCACCCACAATTATTCTTATTTAATTAATAAACCCAGAAACAGTAAGTCTTAGTTCATGGAAGATTTATGAATGTAGGAAGGCAAACGTTGAAACGTAGATTTTAGGTTGTTGTGTTAAAAACTGCACCAAAATTGCAGCCAAAAACGCGACAAAACCACAAATCAACCAACACTAGGTTGCAGAGTTGAAATAGTAAACATGTATTTACACGTCAACGATGTAAAAGACCAACATTATAACTGTCACGGTCAATTTTGCAAAATGCTAGCCAGCTAGCTGCACTAATTACAGTTTAATCAAGAATCGCACCGAAGAAAAAAGATTTCATGCAAGTTTACCGTGAGCAAGTTTCTAAATGTACAAATCCAATAATAAAATAAACCTATCACCTCTTCTCTTAATGTCCAGCGTTTTGAGAGAAAGATGGTGTTAGCAGCGATAGCTATTTAGCTGTTTTGCTTCAGGCTAGCAGAAAACGTAACATTAGCGCCACTCGCCGTTCGGAGAGGAAAATAAGATTGTTTTATTTTACATTTATTTTTACCTTACCCTTATACAATCAAACCAAATGTGCATAACTTTCACCAAATGTGCCAAAAAGTGGGGAAATGTGCTCGGGATAAATTAGCATTGTTTAAAAGCAAATTAGCATAACACTACAGATGTTTCGTGGTATTCATCTTTGATTTAGATTGGTTTCATAACGTTAGAAATGACTTTATTTGTATTATGTGTACATGCAATGGGCTTTAAATACTCATGTACAAATTAAATATTATGTAGCCAAATGAGCAATCTATTAAAAAGGCTAAGCCATTTGAAGTAGGATCTCAAAAGGTAAAGTACTTACCATAAATAATCTCAAACGTGCTTTTTCTTCTGGGGTTAAAAGAAAACAGTCTTCCACTCCCTGTTAATTTTAGACTTAGATGATCTTTATTATGCTTTGTATGTGTTTAGGACAAAATAAAAAAAAATGTACATTATTTTTACATGGAAATATACTGCACAATAAGTTTCACAATAAGTGCATCAATCTTAAAATGTATAAATGCACTTTATACATTTGAATGATTGGAAAAATTTTATAAAACAAATTTACCCTCTCATTGCATGCATACTTTTATTTTTTTAACAGAATTCCCTATTAGAATCAACAAGCGCTTCCACACACTTTCACAGAAATAGCAAACATGAACTCATCTTCATAAACTTCATGTTGTTGTTAAGAAAGTTTTGCCCAAAAGACGCATCAGAATGACATGAGCTATACGGCGGAACTCTAAAACCAATTATTTTATGGAAAAAGTATTAAATAGTTAAACGAAAACACATTTTTTTCAGACAGTGTTTGCGGGTCTGGTGGACACATTGCCTTTTGTGGATATTAACGCACACATTCAAGACATATTACTTTAAAAAACAAAACAAATATTTATTTTAGCCAAGAAACAGCTAATTTACTTTATACTTAATAAAGTGTCGATTGATTCATTCAATCATACAATTTTATGTGTGTGTTAGTGTGGGAAAACAGAATAAAGGTACAGAATCTGAAATGTTCACACTTTTATATGCCCCGGTTCCAGTAGAGCCGAACAGCTTGCATGTAATATAAATGTGTTCTGACAGATGTTTTTCACAAAAAAACAAGCCAAAGCCAGCTTTTTCAAATAATAGTTGAGTGTTTACGGTTTCTTTTGATGAAAACTGAACACCTTACAAGGGATTCCACCCATTGATCACGCTCTAATTCTGTGTGTGGATACTCATGTGCTGTTTAAGGCCTCCCTTTTGAGAGAAACCCTTCCCACACTGATAGCACACGTGAGGTTTTTCTCCCGTGTGCACCGTCTTATGCTGTTTAAGGTCTCCTTTCAATAAGAATCGCTTCTCACATTGATCACACGCGTGTGGTTTTTCACCGGTGTGGATCCTCAAGTGTTGTTTGAGGTTTCCTTTCAGTAAGAATCTCTTCCCGCACTGACTGCACAAGTGTGTTTTTTCTCCCGTGTGGATCATCTTGTGCTTCTTAAGGACTCCTTCCGTGGGAAAACTCTTCCCACAGTGCGGGCATTTGTGTGGTTTCTCTCCGGTGTGAATCATCATGTGTTGGTCAAGCGTTGCTTTCTTTGTGAAACTCTTGCCGCACTGATCACACGAGTGTGGTTTTTCCCCAGTATGTACTATCATGTGTTGTTTAAGGTCTCCTTTCTGTGAAAAACTCTTCTGGCACTGATCACAGGAGTGTGGTTTCTCTCCCGTGTGGGTCATTATGTGTTGTTTAAGGTTTGCTTTCTTTGAGAAGCTCTTTCCACATTGAATGCACGAGTGCGTTTTCTCTCCCGTGTGGGTCACCATGTGCTGTTTAAGGTTTCCCTTTTTAGAAAAACCCTTTCCACATTGATCACAAGAGTGTGGTTTTCCTTCAGTGTACTTCAGTATGTGAGGTTTAAATACTTGTTTTTCATGCTTAGAGCTCTTGCAAACCTTTTCAGCCTTTCTTCCTTCTTCTTTTTCATAATTTTCTTCTGTTTCACTCATTTCGTCACTCTCCTCACTCTCTTCTGACAGGTCTAGAACAAAAACAAAACGTTAGTTTGAGGAGTGTAGTTGATTAGCAAGTAACATGTCAGCGCTCCAAGATTAGCATGTCAAAATAAACCCAAAGAAAGGTTAATAGTTCTACTTAATTATTTTAAAATTAGAGTTAATTATTGTGTGCTATGACACAGCTTATATTTTAATGGGTGTTATGTAATAAGAAACAACTAAGTGATGATTTTCCTATGCACTACATTGTGAAACTATTTCAGGTTAACTTCAAATAAATGTAAGTTTTCTATCTCAAGCATGTTGCACTTATATTCTTCTGTGACCTTGAGCGGACAAGCAAATTTAGAAGATCTTAATTGATTAAGATGATATCCTGCTCATGCTGTCTGTTCTAAATGATGCTGTGCAGTTAAGAGCAGGACAAGTCATGCTATATTTGGAATTTTCATGGAAATACATTTTTCATGGGAATAATTAGGGTTAAAGCTATCTGATGATCTCTACTCTCTGACCAGAGTTCTGGTGCGGCTAGCACAAGCCTTTTAGAGGTTGATCCCAAACAGCATTGATCCTCATCATGATTGTTTCTCAGTAAAATGGAGCACTTTTAAACATATTTAAGGACTTATTAAAAGAAACCATACAGAACATGCGCTAGCAGAGAAATTTTCTTGGTGTAGTGAAAGATAAGAAATGCTAACAGAATGTCCAAGTAAAAAATCTTGTACTTAAATTATATTTATATTTCTGATAGTATGTTTAATTGTGATTACACAAATTGTTCTGTGTGACTTTTTGTCTTTGTTACCTTCTTGCTGAAACCCCTAAACAAGGACGGGAACGTAACAACTTGCATCACGCTGACTCTTTTACCGGACTTTGAAATAATTGCACTATACTACACATTATTGACATACATTAAATTAGAATAATATATTACTTTTTACATATTCTTGATTTATTTCATATTGTATTCTCAAAATAATCTCTAACATACACTAACAGTATTTTAAAAGTACACAATTTAGAACTAATCCTTTAGTATTAAGCTTTTTTTTAAGTTACAAGTGACTGAAATTATGAAGCTGTCCATGCTCATTAAAAGTTATTACTTAACTTTAAGTAAAGTTAGATATATGACTATAATAGATACTTTATTGTGTTACACTTTAGAATAAAAGTATACTAAACAATCAATTTCTACAATGTATTAACAATTAAAATTAATTTAGCACAAAATTGAGCTATTTCAAAACAGCAGCTTCGAGCGAACTCTTCGTGAACTCACTCGAAACATAAAAATGATCGAAGGAGCTTCAAGAACAATAACAGACGCTAAATATAAGTACACTTAGAACATTTATTTTCTCGCCTGAGTGGAAGTGGGAAAAGTATATAGACAAAGAAATCATGCTTATTAGTAAATATTATAATGTTTTGGAAAACATGATGGCTTACAAAAGCAGTGAAATAATCTATGATGAACTCTAGTTCAGTAAATAAAAACACAAACCTATTTGTTCCTCAAAATACACTGAATTTCCTTCGCAGGAGTCTGATCCAGCCACATTCTCCATGTTTTAAGATCTTTAATTCTGAAAAAAAAAATGCATGTTAGTCATAAAAAAGTATTATAACGATATTTGTCAATAGTTTCAAAAAGAGAGACTTTGCATCTTTCTTCAAAACGGCTTCATTATAAGCAATGTACCAATTTGTTAACAAAACAACAAGCAATAATGCCATACAACTGACTCTTTCCCAGGTCATGTGATCAAATAGTATGTCTGGAGCAGAAGTGGAGGTGTAGTTCATTCGTTTGGGCATGGCAGCAAGGATTAAAATAAGTTTGCCTTATCTCAGCCTCCCAAAATGTCTGGTTGCTGTGATTACGGTTGCCTGTGGCTGTGATTATGGTTGCCTGTGGCTGTGATTATGGTTGCCTGTGGCTGTGATTATGGTTGCCTGTGGCTGTGATTACGGATGCCTGTGGCTGTGATTATGGTTGCCTGTGGCTGTGATTATGGTTGCCTGTGGCTGTGATTATGGATGCCTGTGGCTGTGATTACGGATGCCTGTGGCTGTGATTATGGATGCCTGTGGCTGTGATTATGGATGCCTGTGGCTGTGATTATGGTTGCCTGTGGCTGTGATTATGGTTGCCTGTGGCTGTGATTATGGTTGCCTGTGGCTGTGATTATGGTTGCCTGTGGCTGTGATTATGGTTGCCTGTGGCTGTGATTATGGTTGCCTGTGGCTGTGATTACTGTTGCCTGTGGCTGTGATTATGGTTGCCTGTGGCTGTGATTACGGTTGCCTGTGGCTGTGATTACGGATGCCTGTGGCAGTGATTATGGATGCCTGTGGCAGTGATTACGGTTGCCTGTGGCTGTGATTACGGTTGCCTGTGGCTGTGATTACGGATGCCTGTGGCTGTGATTACGGATGCCTGTGGCTGTGATTATGGATGCCTGTGGCTGTGAATACGGTTGCCTGTGGCTGTGATTACGGATAACTGTGGCTGTGATTACTGTTGCCTGTGGCTGTGATTATGGTTGCCTGTGGCTGTGATTATGGATGCCTGTGGCTGTGATTATGGTTGCCTGTGGCTGTGATTATGGATGCCTGTGGCTGTGATTATGGATGCCTGTGGCTGTGATTATGGATGCCTGTGGCTGTGATTATGGTTGCCTGTGGCTGTGATTACGGTTGCCTGTGGCTGTGATTACGGATGCCTGTGGCTGTGATTACGGATGCCTGTGGCTGTGATTATGGATGCCTGTGGCTGTGAATACGGTTGCCTGTGGCTGTGATTACGGATAACTGTGGCTGTGATTACTGTTGCCTGTGGCTGTGATTATGGTTGCCTGTGGCTGTGATTACGGTTGCCTGTGGCTGTGATTACGGTTGCCTGTGGCTGTGATTACGGTTGCCTGTGGCTGTGATTACGGTTGCCTGTGATTACGGTTGCCTGTGGCTGTGATTATGGTTGCCTGTGGCTGTGATTACGGTTGCCTGTGGCTGTGATTACGGTTGCCTGTGGCTGTGATTACGGTTGCCTGTGGCTGTGATTACGGTTGCCTGTGGCTGTGATTACGGTTGCCTGTGATTACGGTTGCCTGTGGCTGTGATTATGGTTGCCTGTGGCTGTGATTACTGTTGCCTGTGGCTGTGATTATGGTTGCCTGTGGCTGTGATTATGGTTGCCTGTGGCTGTGATTACTGTTGCCTGTGGCTGTGATTACTGTTGCCTGTGGCTGTGATTACGGTTGCCTGTGGCTGTGATTACGGATGCCTGTGGCTGTGATTACGGATGCCTGTGGCTGTGATTATGGATGCCTGTGGCTGTGAATACGGTTGCCTGTGGCTGTGATTACGGATAACTGTGGCTGTGATTACTGTTGCCTGTGGCTGTGATTATGGTTGCCTGTGGCTGTGATTACGGTTGCCTGTGGCTGTGATTACGGTTGCCTGTGGCTGTGATTACTGTTGCCTGTGATTACGGTTGCCTGTGGCTGTGATTACGGTTGCCTGTGGCTGTGATTACGGTTGCCTGTGGCTGTGATTACGGTTGCCTGTGGCTGTGATTACGGTTGCCTGTGGCTGTGATTACGGTTGCCTGTGGCTGTGATTATGGTTGCCTGTGGCTGTGATTACGGTTGCCTGTGGCTGTGATTATGGTTGCCTGTGGCTGTGATTATGGTTGCCTGTGGCTGTGATTATGGATGCCTGTGGCTGTGATTATGGATGCCTGTGGCTGTGATTATGGTTGCCTGTGGCTGTGATTATGGTTGCCTGTGGCTGTGATTATGGTTGCCTGTGGCTGTGATTACGGTTGCCTGTGGCTGTGATTACGGTTGCCTGTGGCTGTGATTACGGTTGCCTGTGGCTGTGATTATGGTTGCCTGTGGCTGTGATTATGGTTGCCTGTGGCTGTGATTATGGTTGCCTGTGATTATGGTTGCCTGTGGCTGTGATTATGGTTGCCTGTGGCTGTGATTATGGTTGCCTGTGGCTGTGATTATGGTTGCCTGTGGCTGTGATTATGGTTGCCTGTGGCTGTGATTACGGTTGCCTGTGGCTGTGATTACGGTTGCCTGTGGCTGTGATTACGGTTGCCTGTGGCTGTGATTACGGTTGCCTGTGGCTGTGATTACGGTTGCCTGTGGCTGTGATTACGGATGCCTGTGGCTGTGATTACGGTTGCCTGTGGCTGTGATTACGGATGCCTGTGGCTGTGATTATGGATGACTGTGGCTGTGATTATGGTTGCCTGTGGCTGTGATTATGGATGCCTGTGGCTGTGATTATGGTTGCCTGTGGCTGTGATTACGGTTGCCTGTGGCTGTGATTACGGTTGCCTGTGGCTGTGATTATGGTTGCCTGTGGCTGTGATTATGGTTGCCTGTGGCTGTGATTATGGTTGCCTGTGGCTGTGATTATGGTTGCCTGTGATTATGGTTGCCTGTGGCTGTGATTATGGTTGCCTGTGGCTGTGATTATGGTTGCCTGTGGCTGTGATTATGGTTGCCTGTGGCTGTGATTATGGTTGCCTGTGGCTGTGATTATGGTTGCCTGTGGCTGTGATTATGGTTGCCTGTGATTATGGTTGCCTGTGGCTGTGATTATGGTTGCCTGTGGCTGTGATTATGGTTGCCTGTGATTATGGTTGCCTGTGGCTGTGATTATGGTTGCCTGTGGCTGTGATTATGGTTGCCTGTGGCTGTGATTATGGTTGCCTGTGATTATGGATGCCTGTGGCTGTGATTATGGTTGCCTGTGGCTGTGATTATGGTTGCCTGTGATTATGGTTGCCTGTGGCTGTGATTATGGTTGCCTGTGGCTGTGATTATGGATGCCTGTGGCTGTGATTATGGTTGCCTGTGGCTGTGATTATGGTTGCCTGTGGCTGTGATTATGGTTGCCTGTGGCTGTGATTATGGTTGCCTGTGGCTGTGATTATGGTTGCCTGTGGCTGTGATTATGGTTGCCTGTGGCTGTGATTATGGTTGCCTGTGGCTGTGATTATGGTTGCCTGTGGCTGTGATTATGGTTGCCTGTGGCTGTGATTATGGTTGCCTGTGGCTGTGATTATGGATGCCTGTGGCTGTGATTATGGTTACCTGTGGCTGTGATTATGGTTGCCTGTGGCTGTGATTATGGTGCCTCAGCTCAGTTCAATTCTAAATATGTATTCAAAATAATGACTTGCTATTTTAAATGGTTTAGCAAGAGTGTATAAGCAAATTTTAAGTTTTAGGTGAAGCTAAAAAAATCCTCTCAATGAAAAACAATGTAAATTGTGTGTTTGTGTGTGTGTGTATATATATATATATAGTGAAAGTGAAGTGAGCAGTTGGCTAGATGTGGAGAGACCCATACCCGGAGTGTGTGCTCTGCATGTAACCCATCCCAGTGTACACACACACACAGCAGTGAACAAACACACCATGAGCACTCACCCGGAGCAGTGGGGGCCATGGCTGCAGGGCCCGGGGAGCAGTCGGGGAACTGGAGCTTGCTCGCTCGAGGGCTCCACAGCTGAGGTTGATGATGATGGAGATCAAGTGTTTCATCACTCACACCACCTTCAACTCGGTGGATTTGGAGATCAAACCCGCAACCTTCAGATCACAAATCGATCTCTTTTTCCACCGGACTGCCGTACTATATAGTGTGTGAATGAAAATGGTGCATGAAGTGACGTCAAACAGATGTTTCTCCTCATCCTCAAAACTCAGAAACAAAAAGTAATTTTGATCCCAAAACACTTTTATAAAGACGTGTTAGCGAGTACAGAGCTTGCAATCGAGACGTTGAGGCTGTTGAAGGAGCTGTTCCTGTTTTTATCTGTTAATGAGAGCTCGAGGACACTCCACGATAACTTTACATGAAGTTACAACAGATGTTGCTTTTTTTAAATATGTGATTGATTAAATAACCATTCATTTAAGTGTTTTTAATTATATCATACTCTGTTGAGAACTCTGCATATCAAATGTAAAGGGATTTTCATTTTTTCTAACAACGTAATGTTAGCAGTTTAATAAAACATTTTATGGGCAAAAATATTTTTATTTCGTGTCCCATCAGGCTTTTACATCAACGATGCTCATTATACGCTATAATAAGTATTGAATGGGTGAATAACAGTTTAAATTAATCATAAAAACTATGAAGTATGTTAATCATTAAATTGCATTAAGAAATGCACCACACATTGTTGGTCTCTCCATCGATGCGCGGCTGAAAACGTGTTCTCTGTGAGAATACCTGAATTCATGTTTGCGTATTCCGTTTGATGAGTTAGCTACACAGGTAGCACAGATATCATAAAAAACTACTTTCTTTTTTCCTCCTCTGTCTTTATCTTCTTCCTCTACTTCCTCACTGCTTTGGTTTATTGATCAGTTGATACAATTTCTATTATGAGAAGCTGAGATAGACTTTGAAGGTGTAACAGATCTCATAGTATCTCTCCCCTAATGTAAGTCACTTTGGACAAAAGCTTTTGCCAAATGCATAAATGTAAATCAAGCTGTGTAGTATAGACCCAGTTACCAACCTAACTTTGAGAATAGATCAATGACGCTATTTTATATCATTATACATTGCAATAAATGGTTTAGTGTTCATAGATAAACAATCCACCATAGTTTAAAAACGGTTGATTTCCGCTGTACTTCCGTTACCAAGATGCGCGCGCATACGCTGAACCGTCTTCATTGTTTACAAACAGTAAAATAGTCGAATGGCTGAACAGAGTTAGTTCTTCTGTCATGTTTCGTTCGGTGGATGTGCTTCAAGAACATTTAGACCATTCGAAATAATTCGCATGAATGTTTAGCTTCAGTTTATTCACTATTTAATGTAATCTCAGAACAAACACCAACGTTTAAAAATGCTTCTTTCTATGAGAAAACTTACTGTATCTTGAGCTGAGCGTCGCTCGGTTCGAGCAGGGAAACCATACAGAGTTCCTTCAAATCTGGAGGAGAACAGACGAGGGTTTCTCAGCAGCTCGATTTCACTTCAACAAGTTCTGCTTGAGAGCGTTCTTCTTCTTTTTCTCAATGTGGTTTGCAAGCCTTGCTTTAGGTGCACTACCGCCCCCTCCTGGTGCTGTAGTTTAAAAAGTAGCATTAATGAACCGAGCTATAGTCTATGAATTATTCTAGTTCTTTTAAACTATTCGATCTATTTATTTCTTCTGTAAATGCTGTGCATTGCGTCACATCATGCTCTATAGATTCATCTACATTACATTTTTCACATTTTCTTGTTGGATGATTTCTTCGTTTAAATTGTACACAAAAAAAGCTGTGTGCCATATTCCTAGCCTTGTAAATATTGTTATGTTTTTAAACTTTGTTTGTATTTCGTATAACTGTCTTCCAGCCTCTCCTTGATCCCATTTTTTTTCTTGTTTACTTTTGTGTACGTGTCTGTTGAATTACTGATGTTTTACTTTTTTATTGCCCTGCAAAGAACAATCATCTTAAAACTCAGCTGTGGCTTAAAGGAGAGCGTGCAGGAGATGACCGATATTGTATAGCACATTTGTCAAACTCAAGACCCGAGGGCCAGATGTGGCCCGCCATGTAATCTAATGTGACCCGCGCGAGCTTAACAGTTTTGAGCGTCTAAAAAAAAAAAAACGAAAACGAAAACAAAAAACACTACATTTCCCACAATGCCTTTGGCCTACGGTGACCGCAAGTGTGTTTCCGCATCCATACTCACGAATGAAACACTGCAGAGCTGCTAATCTAAGAGTGATCTCTCACGCTAAAATAAATCTCAAGATTTGAAATGAGCACCGCTAATAGTTTATCTGTGATCTGCTTCTTGAGCCTGATGATAAAAGATGATGATCGATATGCTGTGTCTTCAGTCTGTGAGGGTTTTTTTTCGTCAGACAAATTAGACCAATGAGCTCAGATTAACGCCACCTGCTGGCTTGCTGCCGTACTGCGAGATGGTGCCTCAGCCACAGCGCTGCCGGTGTCGCATCCGATCGGGTTCCCTCCGGAATTTCCGTTCCCTTTACGCAAATACAACAGAGATGGTGCGGAGTTGCTAAGCAACCGTACGTACTTTTAGTTTGTAAATCGCTTAGAATCCGCCCAAATCACAGCTGTGTGTACGGAGAGTCAGAATGTTCAAAAACGCTGTTAATAAAACCGCCAAAGCTTGAAAGTGTATTTCATTTTCTATTCACCTTGGTTTATATTCAGACACTTTTATTAGAAATGTCTATATTAAAATATAAAGTTGTCGTTTATTTTTTTCCCTTGTATTTTAAATATTCATTTGTTTAAACGTTGATTTTAAAATAATCGAAACGAGCTCAAGTGTTTTAGAGCAGGTTTGTAAGTTTTGGTTTACTTTGTAATTTATAGCATATTGTATGTTAGCCTTACTTATTTTATCATACTTATCGTACAAGTTATGTGTTTATTCCAACTTTTAGGGTTTAGCTTTGGTGCTACGCAAACATTATATATTATTATTATTATTAATATTATTATTGTGTGCATTGGATTGTGCATTTGTGGAGGGAATATATTTTTGGGAACATATTTTTATGTTGCACTTTTGTAATGTTTTCTTGGTCCGTTTTACTGTTTCTCTATTAAACTATAACCTACCACAAGATAAAATGTTAAAACATGCAAAAGTTTAAGACAAACACAACTGTGAAAACGAATAACAATAACAAACAAGTTTCTTTTAAGAACTGTATTGCAGCTCAACGTCGACATTTGAATGAACCGACATTTGATTTGTCGCTTGATTAAGATATAAAAATAAGTTATTTAAAATTAAGGAGTAGTTACATTTATTTTACATTAAATTTGATTGCATTGTTTTACATTTATAAGTTACATCTGGCCCTTTGAGGACAGATAAAACAGAGGTGTCAAACTCATTTTCACCGAGGGCCACATTAGTATAATGGGTTTTTTTTGTGTAAAAAATTAATGACAGCATCACCAATTAGGTTTTAATTTATTGTTATGTAATTATAATTCAGTATATCTTATTATTATTTATAAACACTTTTTTTTTACCTGTTCTGTCCTACTTCAAAGCAGCCCCATGAGAAGGAGGTGCTTCGTATGAGTTGGTCAGTTTTGCTCTTTCCAGAGAGTTGAAGATATTATATATTGAGTATTCCTCTGGATAGAAGCTCTTAATTTCTTTTATTGATTTTTTTTAATTTGGCATTCATCACATTAATCACTCATATAAACGTACATCAGGACAGGATGATGTTAACAGAAAAGGGGAGAGATGAGAGAAGTAATCGTGGGGAAAAGAGTCAGGATTGAGTTGAAGAAAATACAAATAAAATAAATAAATAAGATTAGATTCCTACCAGCGTCACGGTGGCGCAGTGGGTAGCACGGTCGTCTCACAGCAAGAAGGTCGCTGGTTCGAGCCTCGGCTGGGTCAGTTGGTATCTCTGTGTGGAGTTCTCATGTTCTCCTCGTGATCGCGTGGGTTTACTCCGGGTGCTCCGGTTTCCTCCACAAGAACAAAGACATGCGGAATAAGAGAATTGAGTAAGAACGATTGTCCATAGTGTTAAAAGAGTGAATGAGTGTGTGTGAATGTTTCCCAGCGATGGGTTGCGGCAGGGAAGGGCATCCGCTGCGTAAAACATATGCCAGAGAGTTGGCGGTTCATTCCGCTGTGGCGACCCCGAAAGGGGAGAAAGCCGACATGAAGATGAATGATTCCTACCTTAGCACATCCAAGCATTTCGCATCTATCTAAATGTATAAAAATATAAATACACATACATACACACAGTTAATGATCTATGCACAAAAAAGAAAAATAATAATTACAATAATAAATAAAATAAATATATATATATATATATATATATATATATATATATATATATATATAAACACATACATACATATATATGTATACACATGCATATAAACTGATTAAGCGTTTGAATGTTATAAGACAGGAGACCTAAACCTCATGCATCTAGCAGGGACCAAACACCTGACCTTCTATGTCCCAAGTGAAATGTGGCTTCTGCCTCAAGCCAGGCCCCATATATGGTAAGGAACTACCCAGATATCCAGCCCAAGTTTTGGGGCCCTGACCCCAGAGCCGGACCCGCCCCACCTCCCCTGGGAAAGTCAGAGAGCAAGAGAGCAAAGCCTCAGAGAGCAAAGCCAGGGGTCCGGGTGGGCTCGCCGCAGCAGGAGGACGACCAACCCAAAGATAGCCAGGCAGGCAGCCCCCGAAAGTGCAGGCAGAGACCAGTAGGAACCACCTACAAACACCGCCACGTTTACATCCCCCCATAGTAGGCTCCCGTCCCGGGCGTCACCATGGACCCGCCGGGAAAAAGTGAGGACGGCCAAGAGACCAGAAGGGGGCGGGAAGGGTGACCACTCCGCGGCAGGCTGCGGCAGGACCACCCCCTGACCCGACGCACACAACAACCAGCAGCCCCCCCAACCCCACGCACACCCCTCCCTGAAGCCCCCCAACCCTAACCCTACACACACCCCTACCAGCAGCACCCCAACCCCACGCACACCCCTACCAGCAGCCCCCCAACCCTAACCCCACGCACACCCCTACCAGCAGCCCCCCAACCCTAACCCCACGCACACCCCATCAGCAGCTCCCCAACCCCATGCACACCACTACCAGTAGCCCCTCAACCCTAACCCCACGCACACCCCTACCAGCAGCTCCCTAACCCCACGCACACCCCTACCAGCAGCCCCACAACCCTAACCCCACGCACACCCCTACCAGCAGCTCCCCAACCCCACGCACACCCCTACCAGCAGCCCCCCAACCCTAACCCCACGCACACCCCATCAGCAGCTCCCCAACCCCATGCACACCACTACCAGTAGCCCCTCAACCCTAACCCCAAGCACACCCCTACCAGCAGCTCCCTAACCCCACGCACACCCCTACCAGCAGCCCCACAACCCTAACCCCATGCACACCCCTACCAGCAGCCCCACAACCCTAACCCCACGCACACCCCTACCAGCAGCCCCACAACTCCACGCACACCACTACCAGCAGCCCCCCAACCCTAACCCCACGCACACCACTACCAGCAGCCCCCCAACCCTAACCCCACGCACACCACTACCAGCAGCCCCACAACTCCACGCACACCACTACCAGCAGCCCCCTAACCCCACGCACACCCCTACCAGCAGCCCCCAACCCCAACCCCACGCACACCCCTACCAGCAGCCCCCATCCCTAACCCCACACACACCACTACCAGTAGCCCCCCAACCCTAACCCCACGCACACCCCTACCAGCAGCCCCCCAACCCTAACCCCACGCACACCCCACCAGCAGCCCCCCCAACCCTAACCCCACGCACACCCCTATCAGCAGCTCCCCAACCCCACGCACACCCCTACCAGCAGCCCCTCAACCCTAACCCCATGCACACCCCTACCAGCAGCTCCCTAACCCCACGCACACCCCTACCAGCAGCTCCCTAACCCCACGCACACCCCTACCAGCAGCCCCCCCAACCCTAACCCCACGCACACCCCTACCAGCAGCCCCCCAACTCCACGCACACCACTACCAGCAGCCCCCCAACCCCTAACCCCACGCACACCACTACCAGCAGCCCCACAAGTCCATGCACACCACTACCAGCAGCCCCTCAACCCTAACCCCACGCACACCCCTACCAGCAGCCCCAACCCTAACCCCATGCACACGACCTACCAGCAGCCCCCATCCCTAACCCCACACACACCCCTACCAGCAGCCCCCCAACCCTAACCCCACCCATACCCCTACCAGCAGCCCCCTTTCCTAACCCCACACACACCCCTACCAGCAGCCCCCCAACCCTAACCCCACGCATACCCCTACCAGCAGCCACCCAACCCAAACCCCACGCACACCCCTACCAGCAGCCCCCCCAACCCTAACCCCACGCACACCCTACCAGCAGCCCCCCAACCCTAACCCCACGCACACCCCTATCAGCAGCTCCCCAAACCCACGCACCACCCCCTACCCAGCAGCCCCTCAACCCCTAACCCCCATGCACACCCCTACCTGCAGCAGCTCCCCAACTCCACTCACACCCCTACCAAGCAGGCAGCCCCAACTCTAACCCAACCGCACACACCCCGATCAGCACTCTCCCAACCCTAACCCCCGCACACCCTCTACCAGCAGCTGCCCATACCACAAAAAAAGGGAACTCAACACCCTACCAGTAGCCCCTCAACCCTATCCCCACGCACACCCCTACCAGCAGCCCCACAACCCTAACCCCACGCACACCCCTACCAGCACTCGCCACTCACACTTCACACCCTACCATAGCCCCCCACACCCTACCCTCGCACAGCCCTACAGCACTCCCAACCTCCACGCACACCCCTAGCCACGCCCCCCAACCCTACCCCACGCACACCCCTACCAGCACCACTCACCCTTGAACCCCAACGCACACCCCTACAGCAAGCCCGCCCCAACCCTAACCCCACCAACCACCCAGCACCCCTACCAGCATCCCCCCAACCTAACCCACGCACACCCCTTTGAACAGGGTTCAGTAATGTCCACGTCTTCAAAACGGCTAACCCGACGGCACCCCTGCGCTAACCCAGCAGTCTGGAGTCCCACTCTACCGCGGGGTGGCACACGCGAGCACCCGCTACGCAGCGAGACCTACAACCCTATCCTGCGCCCACGCTACATTACAGGGCCAGACTACCACATGCCGCCACATTACCCTGAACCACAACTGGCAGCATTACCCATCATGTCAAGCGTCACTCTGCGCCGGAACGCGCATGGCACACCACTGAGGCCTAGTATGGCGTCCCCTTCAACCTCTATAGCTTCCCTAAGCATCATCCCTATCCAGGCAAGGCTCGGTCCCTAATACCATCAGAACCTGCCACGCGACGACCCCTATCGCCACAGCCCCTGAGGGCAACCTAACACTCCAGTCAAATCACCCCTATCGGAGCCACTTGCACGTCGACACTCTAGTGCAGCTTCCGCGGGCAACGCCCACACACAAACTTCCGCTCGCAGCATCGCCCCAACTCAACCCATAATACCAGGCACACCCTTCATTCATCATCTCCCGCATACCCCATTGCACAACCTACTGCACTCCATTATTGCCCGCGCATCAAGTCAACCGCTTACACTCGCGCACTCACACCGGCCTATCATTTTCAGTTGAGCGCCGCACAACGCGCTGAAGTCCGCGCGTGCACGCACAATACCCCTAGCCCAGCTAGCCTCACAATAGCGCCTAATAACCCCATTACGGTACATCACCACACTCTGCTACGGCAGCATCTCGCCGGTCATAGCCACAACGAAGACGCACAACCTGTTATATGCCGACAGTAGCGGGCTATCCGGCACCTCCCCAACCCTATCCGGTCTTCGGGCGCAGGGTCCCCTATCAGAGCAGGCATTCGCGGCAATGGCCTCCACCACGCACACGCCTGCTTAGGCCTTATCACAGGGGGCCAATGCTGGTTCCCTCGCAGCAGACTCGCTCTCAACGCCTAATCGTGCGCCAATCGGGTGGGCACACCCTACCAGCAGTCCACTCAACGCCTTATACGCCCTGCATCCACCTAATGAACCCTTTGAACGCTGCAGAGGCAGCCCCGTGTCAACCCTATACGCCGCAGACTCCCAGAAACCCCACGCACACCCTACCAGGCAGGCCCCTTCAACCGCTAATCTACCGCACGGGGCATCACCCCTTAGGTAGCAGCAGCGGCGCTCCTTCAAGTCCCATAACCTGCCATCGCAGCGAATCGTAAACCGCCTTACCAATCAGTTTCGCCAACCAGTGCTAACCTCTACACCCTAACTCCGGCTATCGGGGGTTGGCAGGGCAGACCAGCAACGCGGCTAGCCGCACACAGCACGCCGCAATCAGTCATTCTCGAGCGTCTCAATCCTCCCCATGCAGTTCACACTATTACTGGGTCCTTAGGCCGCTCGCTCAACGTCCTCATAACCTCCTATGGGCAGCTAACGCCTCTATCTCTTTAGGGCAGCTCCTGGCTAACTGTCACAGCACTCATACAGCCGGCTAGGTCGCGAGCGATGCCGCTGCTTTACAAGCTACTGCTCTCATGTAATCCCCACGGTCATCACCCCTCAGCCAGCAATGATCTCCCCTCATCACACTCGCAGCACACATTCCAGCTAGCCCTACCCGTCTCATGCCCCTTCTGCCTAAGCGCAGTTCTATAAACCCCTGGCACTGCCGTCGTACGTCCGCATCAGCAGCTCCCAATGCGCACCATGGCTTAGCAGGCCTACTGACGCAGTAGGTGCCCCTGCAACGGGTATGGAAAGGTCTCTTTAAGTCGAGTCCCAAGCAGCTGTACCCGCTTAGGCCTCCAGCAGGCTCTGCCTTAATCAGCCTCGGGTCACCTCCAGCTCACACCCTTACGTCACAGGCCCTTTCATACAACCTGCTAACCCCACGTGCAGGCACTCTTCCTATCCCCAGCTAGCTCCGCTAACCATGGGCGCATCGCACTACTGCCTACCTCAGTTCTTCGGGCCTAACCGGGGGCTATCGCAGCAACAAAGGCAGCGCGCCCTTACAAGGCAGCCCGGCAGTCAGAAAATGTCACCAACCCCACGCAACAAAACGGCCTACGCGAGCGAGCAGGCTCACGATACTTCCACGCACACATGGTTCTACTACCATGCAGGGGTCCCCCATACCTAACCCGGGCACGCGACACACCTCCCTACTAGGCAAGCTCTACGGGGCATAGCCCCAGCATCTCGGCATCTAGCACTCATCTCCTATTCCAGCGCCTTGCAAAGGGCTTTGCGCCAGCTCAGCCTCTCTCCAGAGATAATTCCCTATTACTGCACCGGCATCACGCACTACATACAATTCACCTACCAA
The DNA here is from genome assembly GCA_900490495.1 of Danionella dracula. NCBI lineage: Eukaryota > Metazoa > Chordata > Actinopteri > Cypriniformes > Danionidae > Danionella > Danionella dracula. Next base: position 12,299 of record UELW01000792.1, on the reverse strand, counting down.
CCTCTAATGTTAACGCGCTCTCAGCTGCACAACCCTATTCCAGGGCATCCCCCAACCTCTAAGCGCCCACGCACGAAACCCTATTCCATCCGCACCTCTCTACCTCAGGCAGCCCCTATAAGCTGCCTATTAACGGTGCCCATGGCACACCCGCTAACAGCTTCCTCCAAGATCAAATCTCCACGACACCACTAAGCATGTCCTAGCAGGCCTCCTAGACCTGCTAACCTGCCATTTCGCACAAATGCCGACTACCAGTGCAGGCCGCCGCCTCTAACCATCTATAACTTTGGCCTTCGACGCCCACAACGGGCGGCAGCTTAACGCTAAGGCAGGTCCGCCCCAAGCCCTAACTCCGCACGGGCACAAAGCGCTCTACTGTCCAGTCAGCTCCTCAACCTCCACTCACAGCTCCTGGGGCCTATGGTCCTGCAGCAGCCTCTCAACCCTTTAAGCGACGAGCCCATGCTAGCAACCCCGCCGGCTTGACCAACAGTCCTCCCGGCAATTGCTGGCGCACCAATGCACCTCACGCACTAGTCACGCATACGCTCCTACCCATGCCTAGTGGCATCAGCCGCGCGCGCGCAACCTGGGGGCAAACGCCCCATGCGCACCTACCTCTTCTATTCCAGAGATCCCACCGACCGCTTATCAGCTCGCAGAACACTCACGATGTCTCCACTACCGCATTGTCGCCTCTGCCGCTCTCACACGCCCTAACCCGCATCGGGGGGCAGCACTGCACTAGACGGGGCAGATCATACCCACAACTCCACGTGCAGTGCACTTTACCACTAAGCCAGGGTTGCTAGCCCATCGTCCCAAAACTCCTAAGCCCCAATACGGCACACCACTGAAGCCATCTAGTGGCCTAAACTGGTAATCTGCATTTCGAGCTATCCAGTCATAGCGCACATCTCAACTAGTCTCATCAGGCCCCTCTAACCGGCTAACCGGCTCGAGCTCACACGCCCTACGGGCTAGCAGCCGCTCCTAACGCCTAACCCCATGCACAACAGACCCGATACCATCAGCCCCCTTTGCGGCTAACCGCCTGCACAGTCATTAGTTCATCACCTCTAGCGGGCCAGTGGCAGACGCCACGCGGCAACCTGTCTAACACTCCACAATACCCCGCTACCAAGCAGCCCATCTCCAACGCGCAAACCGGCCGTGCACGCAGTTCTACCCCATAGCCAGCAAGTCCGCTCCAACCTCTAACTCTCAATCCCCATCCACGGGGCTACACCCATAGTCTAAGCTACCCCCAACGCCTAAGCCCTGCATCCGGGGTGCCAGACGGGTGGTTCACACTCCGTCTATCACATTGGCTAGCTAGCTCTCCCAAAACCCTCACACCTGCACAGACCTGCCCTACCAGTCAGCGCCCTCAATTCAAGCCCTAACAGTCCATGCCACACGACCGCATCACCAAGCAGCTGCCTCAACGTCATATCCTCGCACGCACAGATCTCTCTTGCTACTCACAGACCCCCCAACCTAACGGCACTCACGGGGCATCACCCTAGCCGCATGCTCTCTTTCGGCATACCCATTCCCTAACCCCACTGCGCAGGGGGGCAGGCACATACGCGTCTCTAGCTTACTCGAGGGGCTAGGCTCCCCAACGCAGGCACGCAACAAGGGCGGCCTACGAAAATCATCTACCACAGTAGTGGCCAACACCTCAACCTCTATCCCGGCTCCAACTGCACAACCACCCTACTCCGCAGCTCCTCTACTCCCTGGGCAGGCAACCGCCTTTCGCAGCATTGGGCCTCCCGAGTCAACATATGCCGGCCCCTCAACTCTAACCGGCCACGCTGAATGACAACAGCCCCTTCACGCATCAAACTGGCAGCAGTCTCACTCAAACCGGGCTTACGCCCCCAAGCGCAGTCTGACTAGCCCAGTACCAGATCAGTACGTCCCCCTTCGCAACCGCTAACCCCACCCCACGCACAGTACACCACCTGAGGCATTGCGCCCCCCAACCTGCTTAAGATTTGCGCCGCAGCGCTACACCCCTAAGCCAGTCAGCCCGCAGTCGATACCCTAACTCCGGCACGCACACTCCCTACTCTAGCAGTCCGCACTGCTGCTAATCTCACCTCAGTGCACCACATCCGATTTTCACCCTCTACCAGGCAGAAGTAGCCTGGTCAAACCCTTAGGGCCCGTTGCCCAGCAGTCATCGCACTACCCAATCAGGTGCCCCTCAAGCCCTCAGGTCCCTCTGACGGTAGTGCGACACCCCATCAGGCAGCTTCTGTGCTAACCCACCGCTACACCCCCTACCCAGCATCTCACCTAACGCCCACCACATTATTTATATCGCCTCTATACTCAGCTATTACCTATTGTCCCTCACAGAACACCTAAACCACCATCACAGTCGAAGCACCCCTTACTTCAGGCAGCTTCGCAACCGTATGCGGCACGCAGCACCCCTACCATTCATTCCCTTTCCTCCCCCTTAACTCGCTAAGGCCGCCACGCTACTACCCTCATCATGCAGCTCCCCAACCGCCTTGTCACTACGCGTACTATCTGTAGCTCCCTGTCAAACTCTTGCTAACCTCAAGGTGATCACATCCCCTAGGCTCAGCAGGTTGGTGGCCTATGGCCCCTGCCATATGGCGGGGCCTAACCCCTCACGCACACCCGGCTTTTTATCAGAGCATCTCCCGCAACTTGCCATGCACATCGCACTTAGTTCGCATAGGGCGCCCCTCAACCCTAAGCCCGCCATTAGTCACAGTATACACCGCTCACTCATGCACCTCCAACGGCCTAATCTCTCTACGCGCCCAAATCTCATCACAATACCTACCGCTACGGTCTAATCAAAACAAAAAAAAAGCAGCATCCGCTACGGGCGCGCCACACGGCACTACGCGCAGCTAACGCAGTAGCGTCCCTCAATAACCATCTAAACTCGCCACGGGCGACCGGCCTATGACGCTGCGTCTACTTCTAGTGCAGCCCCCACCCTAACCCCCTCGCACACCCTCTACGGGATTCAGCAGAGCCCTCTATTAACCCCTAACCGACCCACTCACACCCCCTTACGCAGGCAGCTCCCGACCCCGGCACACGCAGACGTCCTACGCACGAGGCATCGCCTAACGCCCCACGCACACCCCCTATCAAAAAAAAAAGGACGCAGGCAGGCTCCCTGCTAACCCATGGTGCACACCGCGCTACGCGAGTGCCAGGCTCGGGCGCTAAGCCCCATGCACCAAGGTCATACCCTATCGACTCTACAACCTCTATTGCCGTTCGTCTGGCATAACGTCGCTAACGCCCGTCCACGCACCACCCGCTATCAGGGCAGGCATGCTGCCCATATACAACCCTCCCGATCGGGCAAACCGTTTCTCAACCGCTATCAGCTCCGCTTATATCTCCCACACGGTTTCAGATCCCTTCCTTCACGATGCAGCGCCAACAACTCTTCCTACAAACGCCACCCCCATCGGGGCATCACGGGGCCGCTTACGCTCGAGGGGTCATAGCTGGCATCGAACCACGCACTACGCACTACCGAGCTAGCCGCCTCCAACGCCTAACCGCGGCACCTACACCGCACACCCCTCTGTGCGTCATCAGGGGCCGCCCTACAGTCTCGCACGTACACCACTAACTAGCAGCAGGTCCCCTCAAAGCTCCTTAACACGCCACACAGGCACACCCGCTACATGAGCATAAGACTGCTGGTTCACAAAACCCTAAGCCCGCACAGCACACCATCTACGGGGCAGCAGGCCCTTCCAACCCTAACCCGGCAGCGGCACTACCCGCTATGCAGGGCAAAGCCTCCCCAACGCGGCGATGCTACATCGCACCACTTACCCTTATGGCGCCCCTTCAACGCGCTAACCCTTCAAGCAGCACCCCTACGCAGGACAGCTCCGGTAACCGACCCGGCAAACACGCTCCTACCAGCCCTACTACTCCTAGCAGTCCCCCAAGGCTAACCCTTATACGCCCTCACGCACAACCCCTTACCATCAGCTTCCCCCACAATCCCCAGTCACAACATCCTCTACCAGCATATGCTCCCCACTATCTCCGAACCCGCTAGGCACGTCATCATTCCTCCATCATCATGGAGCAGCTACCCCAACTGGCGGCGATTCACACGCTTTAGTCTAGTCCAGTTAGGCTCTCCTCAGACTGTGCCTTAAACCCAGCATAACCCCAAGGCAGCACTCCTGTTGGGGAGGGGGTCACATACCCCTACGCAGCAGGCGGCGCGCCCAACCTCCTAACGCCGGCACGCAACAGCACCTCCGCCTACATCAGCCGCAGCTACACCTGCTGCACACGCCCAGCGTCTACAAACGCCCCTACCAGCAGTCTCCCTGCTAACCACACAAAAACTCACAGAAGGGCCCTAGCTCGAGTAGCCCCGCCAACGCTTCTATCCCTCGCACTACGACCTAAGGGGAAAAAGTGTGCAAGCGAAAAGAGTTGGGAAAAGAAGGGGGGGGGGGGGAAAAGGCAGGAAGAAAGGAGCAGGTGAATTAGGGAAAGGAGAAAAAAGAAAAGAACGAGGGGGATTGGGATAAAAAAAGTGAAAGGGGCGCAAGGAAGAATAGGGCGAAGAACTTTTCCTCACGTTTTTCTCATCCTAAACTGCTTTTTGCCCGGTATACCTTGTCTGCCGCATCCCCACGCAGCATTCAAAAGCCGACCACCAGCTAGTCCGCCTCAAAACCGCTATCCCGTGTATCCTACCCCAGTCGCACACCCCTACTTCAAGCAAGCGCATGCAACCCTATTAGTAACCGGCCACGCACACCCGCTACTCTCGATTGCACCGCCGGCGAAGGCCCCTAACCGCCAATCCCAACAGCACACCCCTATTCCATGGGCAGACCCCCTAAGCTCTAGAACCCCACATCTGGTCGACACGGCCCCTAACAGTTTCAGGCGGCCTGTCTCATACAGTCCTAACCCGTCAGCGCACACTTTGCCCCTAAGCGAGCGTCTCGCCGCCAACTCTAACCACAGGTCACCAGAGATCCTTCACCTACCATGTCAGACAGCATACTGGCCTTGAACCGGCAGAGGCCCAGTCTTCTACATCGACCCCCTACTTACCGGCAAAGTCCCCCCAATCCCTAATCTGCGCAGCGCACACTTCCCATCTAGTCAGTGCTTCCGCCAACTCATGCATGCACAGCTGGGCAGCTACCATGTTTATGCTCGCTGCGCGGCTCACGGCCTAAAAGCGGCCGGCGAGCACCCTGGCACACTCCGCAAGTAACCCTAGCCAGTCAGCTGCCCTAACCGTCTAGTACGGCTACTAGCAACCCTACCAGGCAGCAGTCCCACACAACGCCTAACCCCACTCACACCCTCTACCCAGCAGGCTCCCTCAAACCCAAAGCGTGCGTGCCCACACTAACCAACTGAGATCCCTACGTTCCTCAGCATGCGCTCACCTCCATTTACCCTTAACACTGGCACTCTTACAACACGACCCCATGTCATCAGGTCATCCCAACCACGACATGTCACACCACTACCATTAGCTTCCTCAAACCTGTGCTGAACGTGCGCGCAAGCATCACCGGCTCTAGCGCTAGTCAGGCCGTGTCTCACAACTCCTAACTCAGAGGCGGGTGGCACTCACACCCCTAGGGCGCAGCAGGCCGGGCACAAACCCGCTAACCGCCAAACTTTTCACACGGCTAGCCGAGTCAGCTCCGCTCAACTCACGGTCGTACACGGGCACAACGCCTGACAGTAGCCCCGCCAACCCTATCTTCGTCTCCCTTCGCACCAGCCCGCACACTATCAGCACCTTCCCTAATAAACGAGCCGCACGCTACACCCCATAACTTACCACCAGCAGATGCCGAGCCCCCTCCTAAACCCTAATCCCGTCACTCCACGAAGTTGGCGCCACAACCCTACTCCATCGACAGGTCCACTCTAACCCTTACACGCCAACCGTCGACACCCCAGGTCGGCAGCACAGCCGATTCCGTCCACCAACCCCCTTGACTCGCCACGCACACCCCTCATCACCTAATAATCGGATTCCCCGCACTTGCCGTAACTCGCGCCACACGCTACACTGCCCTAATTCTAGGTTCAGGCCCGGCTCAAATGCTCTAAGCGCCCGCACGGGGTTCACCCCTCCCTACCCAGCGAGTCGGCCGCCAACTCTAAAGCCGTGCCAAGACACAAGCAAACTCCTCCAGGGGCAGACATCAAACCCTAGCCGCCAACGCACAACCTCCCCATCATCAGGCTAGCTTCTCCAACGCCCTATGCATGCAGCTCCACTACCAGTTAGGCTCTCTCAACGCGTTCCCTAACCCCAAGCAGCGGTACCCCCTACCGCAGGTCTGCTTCGGTCCTATTATCGTCCGCACGCAGACATCCCCGCTACGGGTTGTGCAGGCAGCCCCACAACTCGGCTTTAACCTCCCACGCAGCACACGCGCCTTACGCGACGTGGCAGCTGGTCTCCCCATACGTCGGCAGCACATCATCCGCTACCGGAGCAATGCCGACCCGCACCCCATAACGCCTTACTCTCCAACTGACACAGACCATCCGCATCACAGCTCTCGCCAACCCTCATGCATCAACGTCACTACCGCAAGTAGGGGCAATTGGTCTCCTCAACGCCTAACTCCCAAGTTGCATGTCGACACCGCTAAAGCGTGCAAGGCATTTCTCCCTAACCTCTACGGCTAGCACCGCCTATACCAGGCAGCCCTCATAACGGCGCTAAACCTCAACGCTAGCACTTGTGAGCGGCGCGCTTACCAGGCATCTCGGGTGCCTAACCCCTCCTGATCGGGCAAGCAGCCCCCTACCAGGCAGCTCCCCTAACTCACGCCACTGGCCACAACCACCTTACCACATGCCCTACAACCCTAATCCCCGCGCACGGCACACACCCCTACTGCAGCTGTCAGAAGCTCCACTTCAACTATCCACAGCCAGCCCATGCGGCGCTCCCTCAAGTAGCCGCCCTCTAATCCCTAACCGCCACTGTGCACACCACCCCTACCAGCATATCTCCTCATCCTCTCCTATCGTACTACCGGCAACTACCAGTGCAGTGCCCCCCAACCCTAATCGCGCACGCACGTTAAGCTATCCGCCGCACTTCTTATCCATGCATCATCGGGGGCGCTCAACTCTCTACTGAACTCCAGGCGCACAATTCGTCTGGCTACGCAGCAAGTTCCTCGCAACAGACCCTGTCGAGTGTGCTCCCCCGGCAACTGCCCTCTAACCGTCCATCGCACCCCTACTCAGCAGGGTGGCCGACCATATAATCCGACTAATCCCGCATGGCACACGACCTAACAACGCGAGCAGCCCACATACTCCAAACTCCACGCACACCCTAACCTAAGCAGTTCCTCTCTAAAACTCCTAACGCTCACTAAGCGCATCAAACCACTACGCATTGCTAGGCCCACCTAATCCCTAACGCCTCACGTGCAGCTACGACACTGACCGCAGCAGAGCCCCAGCAACCCTAACGCCCACTCGGCACGTAGTGCACCCTACGGCAGGGCTATGCTCCCAACCCCACGGGCACACCTCCTACCTGATGCATCTCTCAACGCCTAACCCGCCCACCCATGCAGCACCCCTACGGAGCAGCGTATAGCTCCGCAACCGCCACTCTACCTCTTCTAGCCGCAAGCAGCCCCAAAACGCAACGCTCAAGACCCAAACGCCCACCTGCACCGCCGACGAGCTCTTACTCAAAGCAGGCGCACAGTCGCCCCCCGCACCTCCTAACAGCGGGGCTCACTCACTAGCTCATGTCGAGGCCCGCACCCCAACCCTAAAACCCAGCGGGGCTAATCCACGGCACAATACCTATCCCCCAGCTATACACTACCATCTATGTGTGCCGCACTTAAACTTTTCACTCCACGACAACCCCACTAGCTCAGTCTATTCCTCCCCACACCCTACGTCCCAGCTGCACACCAGGCTAGTCCTATCACGCGCCCAGCAACTCGGCACGGCACAAAAGCTGTTCATCTACCAGGCAGCCTCCCCTCTTCTTACCGGGCTACGGCCAGCGCATCTCACTCCCTACCAGCATCCTGCGCTGTCGCGCCCAACCCTAACCCCTTGTAATGCCACAAGCTTACCTACCAGATCCCCCTTTCCTACTATCTAGATCTCCGCACATCTACAACCGCCTACTTCATCAGCCAGGCCCGGCCTGGGCAACCGCTTGTGAAACATTCCAGCCTATCATACCACCATACGTGGCGAGCTAGCTTTCCGTCAACCTGTCTAACGCCCTACGGATCAGGACCCCTACCACAGGCAGCTCCCCCTACAGGAGGAACAAAACCCGGCGGTGGGACCGGCTCACCACCCAGCAGCGGAGCACCCGCTACCCATTCATTGGGCTAGCTCCTAATCCCCAGCGCAGTCCACTCCCTACCTCGATGCAGCTCTCTAACCCGCATGTGTCACACTGCCCTACCCTTTGACTAGTCTAGCCACCGGTCTCGCCTAACCGTCGACACTAATCCTTCGCATGCAACACCCGCTACTCAGGTGCATTTGGGCCCGACATAACTCCTGACTCGTAAACGTCTGTCTCACGTCAGTTCCACCCGGCCTACCAGCTAAGCTAGCATCTCTCTGCCCTAACGGTGCGGGCTACGCAAGACGTGTTGTCCCTTCCCTAGGGGCAGCTCGGCCTAAACTTCCAGGCGGGCCAGAACGCCTTAGTCGCGAGCGCTCCGCACATAACCCTTAACTTCCAAACCGCTTTGTCAGCGCACAAGCCCGCGGGTCTACCATAAGCATGGCGTCACGAACATCATCCACGTCACAATCTGTAACCGTCTACTTCATACGTTGCATCCCCGCAACCCGTACACCCCAGCCGCACACCCACTACTTCAACAGCCCGTTCATGGCATCTTTGGTGCGCACGTACTACGCACTAACCGCAGCCGGCGGCGCTCTAACGCCTTAACCCCCACGCATCAAAGCCCCGCTTACGTCCAGGCAGACCAGCTAATGCTGTCGCCTTAGGGCTCCGGGCACGACCACACCATACTCCAGCACCCCCGTCGAAACGGCTAAACGGAATCCGCTAAAATCTCCGTCCAAAAGCACGCTAACACCCATCCGGGATGTCAGCTCCTCTCGAGCCCCATTCACAACTCAGGGCTCTACCTTAGTAGTTCCGCCTGGTCGTCATCATACTCCTAACCTCAAGCAGGGGCAAAGGCACTCTTCCCTTACCAAGCAGTCCTAAACCTTCCACGGGCAGCACTCCGCATACCATTCAGCCGGTGTGGCCCGCTACAACGCCTAATCCCGCAACAGGCTAGCATCCTCCATTCAGGCTGATGCTCCCCAACCTACGCTGCCATTGCAGTCTCTACCCCACTCTATCGCAGTAGCCCCTCAACGCCTCTTTAACCCCGAAGCACAGCCCTTACTGCACAGCGGGCCCCAGACGCGCTAATCCGTCCACGCAGCAACCCCCCTTCTACGTGAAGTCATGGCGGTCGCCCAGATCCAGTCAGCCCCAACGCTTCTCATTTAACGCCCGTGCACGCAGCCCCCTGACGCTGAGCAAGGGTCTCCCTAAAGAAAAAAAAAGAAATAACCACACACGCAGCAACTGCGCATACAGTAGTCCACCCCAATCCCTAATCCCTCTCGGGGCAGTTTGGCAGCAGAACGAGGATCCGCTGATCAGCATGCCTCGTCATAACGCCTGCAGCGTCACACACCCGCTACTAGCGAGGCCCCTGGCAAACCGGCCTTATCCGCGGCAGGCGCTAGCAATGCCCACGCTCCCCTGCTACCAGCAGGGCTCACTCAAAGCCCTTAAGCGCCCACGTCCAATGCGGCGCACAACCCGGGGGCTTACCGAGCAGGCCTCCTCCATCGCAACCCTAAAGCCCTGCATACGCGCCGAGCGCTCACGGGGTCAATGCACCCCTATCCAGGCAGCGCCCGATATCCGTCTTAACAGCCCTACGGGCTACACTTGCCCTAACAGCATGCCGTTCCTCAATCCCTTAATACAACGCTCGCCTACGCCACATTACGCGTCGCTAATAATCAGGCAGTCCCTCCACTCTAATCCCTGCCATCAGCACAGCCCGCGCTACCAAGTTCAGACCCAATTACCGCTAGGCCCCGACTTGGGGCAGCAACAGCGCAGCTTACCAGCAGCCCGACCCGCAACCTAACGGATCCGCGTGTCAGCTAACTCGCAGTCAGTTACCCGTCATGCAGTTTTCGTATCTAAGCAGCTCTCGTCCAACGGTTATTCATGACAGCTCGGGCCCAGCTTCCCAGGCTACCCTCATGGCAGCACTCAGCGTACCAGCAGCCCTGTCTAACCCCTAACCCGCAAGGCAGGTTGCACAGCGCTACCAAGCAGCTCTCCGCTAACCTCCTTACGCAGCCCCCTTCTAGCCTTAGACGCGGAAAACCAGCAAGCGCCACCTTAGCTAATCCCTATACGATCCGTGTGGCGGCACCACAACCCCCTACGCGTAGCAGCTGGCTTCCCCAACCCGTGCTGGGCACAGCAGCACCATCTCCTAACGCAGTATAGCTCCCCAGACTCCTGAACTGCCCACGCACACCCCCACTCAGCAGCTCCCAACCCGTCAATGGGCATCACCACTACCAGTAGCGTGTTGCGCCGGGCATTTAGACCTCCGTGCTCGGGGCTTCAAGCGCCTAGGACGCCCAAGCACATAGAGCCCGCTACCTATGCGGAGCAGGCCCCCATAGCCGCTTAATCTGGCGCTGCGCCACGAGCAACAAGCTATAGAACCCCCATAGCTACGCGCATCATCCCCTACAACCCTAAGCGCCCACGCACACCCCTACATCATGCAGTCTCTCCCTAAGCCATACAACGCAGCCAACCGCTTTGCGCTACAGTGCCGGCCTCCTTAACTCCTATGCGGCGCGCCCTCCTCCTCGCATGTTTCACCCGCTATCATCATCGATTCGGCCGTAACTTTGTCTCCCACCACGGAGCCCCTATCCATTAGCAGTGCCCGTGGGTCTCATACCGGCTGTCCCTCAGCTCACGCACGAGCCCCTACGGCCATGCAGCCTATTCTCAACTCTTAACCCTGGTGCACGGGCGAGCACTCCTCTATTCGCTACAGGCAAGGCCCGGTCCTAATCTCCTAAGTCCCCACGCAGCCACCCCTACCCAACCATCAGGCCGGGCACGGCAAAGCCTAAGCGTACACCGCATCTGGCACCCTGCCCTTAACAGGGCAGCCCCTCAAGCGCGCATAAAGCGCCCACGGCATCACGGCCCTACGCGGGCGCAGCATCCCGGGGGGCAACTCTAACCCCTAGTCACACACCCCTACGCAGCAGATCCAGTGGCAACGCCTTTAGCACCCACGTCATCACCCCATCAGGGCAGTGCTCCGCCAACGCGCTGCTATGGCACCGACAGCGGGGCACTACGTCCCGTATCCGTCCTCTAAGATACGCGCGAATGCCCCAAGGGCACACCCCTTAGCCAGCAGCTAGCTCCCTAACGGTGTTGCGCTACCGCACACGCCCTACCGGCACCCAGCACACCCTATTATTAACGTCTGTCCCATGCTGCAGCAGCCCCTACGAGCAGCGGATCCGCCAACGCGTTTCCCCATCACATTCATCATCTATCTATCAGCCGCCGTGTCCGCAACCCTAGACTTCTGCTCCAATCTCACCGAGCTGGCGACAGAACGGCAGCACTCCTCTCAGCTTGCTTCGGACTGCTCAACCCATGGCACACCACTACGGGGGCGCGGGTGGCTGATTAGGACCCCTCAACCCTAACCTCGCCCTAAGCACACCAGCCGCCTTACCAGACTAGCTCCCTAACCTTCCAACGCACACCCGCTACCTAGCTAGCCCCATAACCCTACCGCTTCACGCACGAAAGTGCCCGGGCCTAGCGGCTAGCATGTCTCCCTTAATCCCCGCACGGCACAACGTTGGCGTCCTTATCGCCTTCTGGCCAGGGCAGTAGCTCCCTAACATCCCAACGCACAACCCCTCACGCGGAGGGGCTTAGGGGCCGTCCACGCATCAACTGCCTATAAGCGGCCCACGCGACAGCACCCTACGGCAGCAAGCTTCTAACATACTCTTCTCTACACGGCTCCCCACTAGCGGGCAGGCAGGGCCCTGTCCGGTCAACGGCTCTAGCATCCCAAATCCGCCCGCGACGTCACACACCGGCTCGCCAGCAAACCCACGACATCTCCACGTAGCACTACATCGCACTTTATCCA